>VDFB02153397.1:0-243538 GCA_007258455.2 Sequoia sempervirens | reverse complement strand
AAACTCTTGAATGAAAACAAGTTAGTTATATTCAGCAGAAAATTGGTAGTTAATAACAGAAGATGAGGTTGAGTTGTTTACATAGAGTTTGAAGTTCTTCTTCCTCGTCTAAATCCTCCTCTAAATCACCTCCCTCAAAAAGTGCCTCCTGAACCTCTAGTTCATCCTCAAATGTAATTTCTTGTCTTTGGCTCAAAGCCTCAAACTGCACCTCCTTTTTCTCTTCATCTCTTTAGTGCTCAAGTTTAGGAGAAGATTTTATCTCTCTAAAGACCACATTCCAATTGTACATTATCTTTCCTATCTCAAAATTATAAAGCTTGAATCCTTTCGTACATTCATTGTAACCAATCAAGACACACTTGTCTACTTTGAAATCCAACTTAGACCTCTTCTCCTTTGGAACATGCAAGTATGCATCACAACTAAAGACCATGAGATGTTGAAGAAAGGGTTTCTTGTCCATCCAAAACTAGTGGGAATTTCTCAACAAATGTTGATGTAGAAGATCAATTGATAAGATAACAAGTAGTATTAACTGCTTTTGCCTAGAATTTTTGCTCCAATCCAACACCACTAAGCATGCACCTAGCTTTCTATATCAACATCCTATTAATTCTTTATGTAATTTCATTTTACCAAGAGATGCATGTAGTTGTCTTTTGTATGACCATCCCACTATCCTCTAGCATGTCCCCAATTTGGAGCAATAAGGAGAATATATTAAATTAATTACTTATAAGGTTATTAAATAAATAAATATTAAAAAGTAACCTAATATTTAATTAATTTAATATTAAAGTGACTAAAAATAAAATAATATCAAAAGAATAAAATAATAATTTATTTTAGAAGCTTCTTGAAAATACTTGTGAATTCTTCATAAGGAGCTTTTGGAGGGCATTTGAGATCTTCCTGGAGTCAATTACATTTTCTGAATATTGGAGAGCTTGAATGCTTGTCTTACCTGGAGAAGTCAAATTCTCTTATGTTGTTGGTTTCAGTTGTGCAACACCAACCCTAGCTAGTTGAGAGTGAAGGATATTTCAGTCCTTTACATTGAGCAAAATTTGTGGCCAAGGGCCAATTTTGGGTTAGTAAATTTGGTGAATGAAATCTAAGGTTACCACAGTCCATTTGCAGCTTTGGAGAAGGTCGATTTTGCTCTTCATAGTTTGTATCTTCAACGATTTGCATGGAGGCTTGCATCATTCTCTTCTAGGCGGCTTGGAGGTCATTCTTGGTGCTAAGTGGAGTTCGATTTTGAAGACATTAATTTATATTTAACACTGCTGGATCAGAACAGGGGCGGCCATGAAGGTGGTGCGATTTCAGGCTTAGGAGACATCATAAATTCCAAAAAAAATTGTGGAGACACATAGCAGGTCTAAGGTTAAGGGCACATCAGTTTTGGAGGCAAAGATTGCTCTATCAAAGAGAATCGAATAACTTTCTGGAGGCTGCTTTCATATCTCAGGTTCCATTGATTTCATCTACTTGGCATTACATTAGCTTGCATTGCATAATAAGGTTCTGCATCTGTTAGTTAGGGCAATATCTCAGTTCTATGCATTGTAATTGTTCAAATCAGATTGTAAACATTTTATATCAAGTGTCAAGGGACTGCCATTGAAGTGATATCAGATTTGCATTTATTACTTTGTATGCCAAGAGTCTTGGCAAGGGGCTGTAACTCATTGGAGCATTTCAGTTAATTCTAAAGAAGTGTTGCATTGCATTCATCTACTATATTGTACTTGATTATGGATGTATGCCAAGTGATTGGCAAAATGCCTTTTGCTGTAGGTGAACATGTTGCATAGATAATTCATGTATATGCATTCAAAAATACAAAAAGAGGTTGCATTTCATATTAGTTACTTGTTTACTCTCATTTGCAACATTCCCAAGCATTCTAAAACGTCAACATCATCAAAGCAAACAAAAACAAACAAACTGAAACAACAAACAGCCAGCAAGAAGTTTGTCAGCAAAGTGTTTGACAAAATACCAAAGGCAGCAAATCAGTGTTTTTGGATCAAATTTGGTCAGGCACTTTACATCCTCAAAAAAATTCTCAAACTCTGAAATGCAAAGTTCTCCACCATTATTTGTTCTCAACATCAAAATCTTCTTCTCTATGGGATTCTCCACAAGAGTCTTAAACTTTCTAAACCTGCTTAAGACTTGAGATTTATGTCTACGAAAGAACACCCATGCTTTTTTTCAGAAACATCAATAGTGAAACATAATACAAGGATTGTCCAAGTGAAGAGACAAAACAAGTTCAAATCTATCACTATGAACTAAATGCAAAACCCACCAAATCTAGCAAAGCTAATGTGAAATTTAACACAATTAGTTTTCAATATATTCACAAAGATAAAAAATCTAAAGAACAGCAAACAAGCCCCTTAACCATAACCATAGATTTCAAGTCTCTAAGGCCTTTATCACCAATGTGGGTCATGCATTCAATGATCAATCCACAACATAGTCTTTCAATAGATAGCTTTAGGTAGCTTATGGTTCTAAGAATCAAGAATCTTAGAATTGTTACATTCAATAAACGTGCTAGCATCAGGTGAAACAGAATTCCAAAATGACCTCCCTTTGCCAACATCATAGTTGAAAAACTCAGACTCGACAATTACTCGGCTGACACAAAAAATTTAAATACTAGGGGGAAAACTCGACAATAACTGAACAAATTTATCAAACATTTAGAAATCATAATTTTTTTAAAATATTCTTCAAAGCCACAAATATTATTGAATTTGTAGAATGTATTATTGATTTCCTTCATATATAAATCAAAATCAGAGTTCAACATATCATAGACCAAAAAACAAGTTCAGCCTCTCAATACATATGAACTTCAAGTTTCAATATCATTAAAAATTACATATCATAAATTTCTTCTATGACTAAAGCTCAAAAAAGTTTGTTGTCATTGTATGGCTGTTGTGGAACTAGATAGTACAACTGCAATATCCTCAACAAGAGCCTTAGACATAGGATCAAGTTGTGTATGTGGTGAACCATAGAAGCAAAAATCATGAAAAATTCACGATTAATTGTAAAAATTGAAAATCGCTAGGTTTGCCAATTTTTTCCTCCATTAAATCATGATTTTTAACAAAATCACAGTGACCTGCAATTTTCAACAAATTTCAGGCATGTAAAGCATTAAAATCTGGAATAAATTGGAGAATAAATCCCCAGGGCAGTGTGTCTAGGGTCTTTGAAAAAATTGCGAGGGCGGGAGCAAGATTGCAGAGGTGTTTTGTCACATCTCATTTTTTCTTGAATAAACTTAATTAGTGAATAAACAAAACTGGTTGAGACTATTGATTGATTATCTTATGATTGTTTGATTATGGATAAATGTGTATTAAATTAGATGTTACTTTAAATGCTTGAAATTGAAATTTAAATGGAGATAAGATGTTGTGCGCATGTGCTTCGGCTATGGTTTTATGGGCTAACCTATTGATGTAAATCTAAGTGTGAATGAGCGCAGGAATGTGTTGAAGGAAAGAACATGGCTGATGTAGAGGTATCCTAGCCACTTGGCAATAATTAGTATGATGGAACCTGATGCACGCACACACACTCACATAGTTGCATTCATGTTTGCATTGTGTATGATATGATTTCAATGTGTTATCCCGGTTACATCATTTCTTTTGTGTGTTATGATTTGACTAATTATTATGTTGTAAAAACTAAATTATTTGGAGAAATTAAAAATATGCCCTATGATTATTTTGTTTTCAAAGATTAAATTGAAGGGTTGGAAAAGTAAAAGATTTTATTTTGTTAATAAATTGCATGATTTTTATATATAGATAATAATATAATAAAAATATTATTATTTATACGTATAAATAAATAAATACATAAAAAGCTTGATGTTTAATATAGATAGTTTTTGGTTAAACAAATTTATTTCCTTAGTGAGTCATTGGACTCTGTTACTTTCTGCCATATTCCCTGTGAATGGATAAGGCAGCTGACTGTTTGGCAAAGCGGGCTTCTCAGCAAATGGAGATGGGGAGTGTGGATGATTGGGATAATCTTCTGGCTGGATGCTCTCAACAGTTGGAGCACTTACTTATGGAAGACATGAGAGTATTTTTGGGTGTGTCTAGAAGGCAATGATTGAGTTGGTGATTTTGTTCGGTTTTGGGGCTTTTGAGATCTTTTGTTTTGTACTGTTTTCTCTGATTCAATATAAATTTTACACCTCTTTTAAAAAAATATATATAGATAGTTCTAAAAATAAATTGCATAATTAATTATATATATTAATGATACTATAAGAAATGTAACGACCCAATTCTGCGTAAATTAAAAACTTTCCAATTCTCACTTAAAACATGTAAAGGTAACAAGTAACAAAGATAATACAATAAAATTTCTTCCTTTCTTTATTGATAAACACGTACAAGTTACAATATGTTTTCTCATGAATTTCATTTTCATTGCAAATATAAATCAGAGTTTAAAAAGTAATACAGTTACATACATAGCTCGTAAGCTTTTGCACAAATAGAAGTAAGAAGGTCCAGGAGTCCGTCCTTTCAAATCTTGGTACATCAGCCGCTTGCTGTGGAGGAGAAATATCACTCGGGCGCTTTTCCGCCAACCACGGACTTATAATGCAGTCCCCCGCACGATCATTTTGCAATGAACGGCCCTCCCTTCGAAGAAGAGATTGGTAGGGTATCCTTTAACGATTACCAACTGAGCATAGTGTTGTGTCCTACTCAACTAGAACCTTGCTATTTCACAATCTAGATCTAGTACTCGGATCACAATGAACTGACAGTGTAGTCTCAACTATCTCACACCTAGGTGGATGTCATACCTTTCACTACTTTGGCCAAAGTATTCTCATTCAGTACTTCGAATGAAGGTCATCTATCATAAACACTACTCAGGGCCGATTTGACTTAAGACTTCCTTACTCTACGCATAGGTTTGTCCTTCAATGGTGAAACCGTCATCCCAGACATCCTACAATCACACGAACCTACTAGAAATGAAAACAGTATTCAAGTGTCTTGTATCAATCCTCCTAACTAGGAATTCTTTATCCTAGGAGTATTTAACTTGTCACAGTTATCCTAATAACTTAAGCTAAAAGACTTTACTTGATTCTGCCATCATTTCGATCCTAGTGGATAATAAGTACATCTATGTATTCTCCATATATAGAGATCATACACAACATGCAATAACCATTCAAAATGCAAATAAATCCTTCCCTTTTATCTTTTTCCATTATTTCGTTTTAATGCAAGAGAAATAATCTAATCCCTTAAGCTCTTTATCCAAATAATCCCTTTTTCACAATTTCCCCCTAATCATTGAATCCTTTACACATTTACTCCTTTAATGCATTGCTTTAATTATTCATCAAATTAGTTCTTTCCTTTTAGAGCTAATTGAAAGCAACAATCACAAAACGAAAAAGGAAACAACACTTTAATAAAAGTTATATACTAGGAAGGTTCTTGCCTGATTTTAAAGCTCCAACACAGCTCTCCCTGACTCTTCTTCAGCAAACTTCCAGAATTCCAAATAAAACGGCTTCCTTTCAAATTAAGGAGAACTTTAAAAACACTCCTCACAATTTTCACTCCTCTAATTAAAGGTTATTTCATCTATGGCTTCACTCCACTCAAATCTTAAAAAGGAGATTTAACACTGTAACATGTTATTGATTGATAAAAACTCACTATATTTCTTTCACTCAGCATACAGGAAATGCAGTAATTAGGGAAAACACAACAACTCAAAAGAATAGATATGGGAGCTCTCAAGAGGTTGTGAAACTCGAATTCAGCAAGAGGTGTGTAGAAAATAATGAAATGGCGTCTATATATAGGCCCGAATTGCAACGAATTCCACTAAAGAAGGCATGTGGATTGACAACAAAGTGCCCAGAAATAGTCAATGTGAAACCTGGCGGGTTTCTAAACCCTTATTCATAAAAAATGAATGCGATTCGACTTCATTTGCGCCAACAAATCAAGAATAAATCAACTTAGAAAGGGAAAAACGCCACCTACAGGCAGTTACCAGTTGTGGCGCCCAATATTCCGAAAATAGATTGATAAAAATCACTGAAGAATCGGTCATGGCAATACTTTTAAACACCTCTCCAATTGCAGGCTACGTCGTCCACATTCATAGCTTTGGTTGAAAATTTCTTCAAGCGACCTGCGTATTTTCTCAAGCGCCATTTCACGGAAAAAGCTTCTTCAGAAATATTTTGCTTTCTTTTAAATATTTCGACTTCACTTTATAAAGTATTTCCATATTTGAAACATTTAATATATAACTTCAAAATATTTCGATTAATCATGCTGGGCACGATTTAAAAATATAATCATGCGATTTGAAATGAAGACGTTTAATTTAATCAGAGTTCGTGGCTTGTGAAAAACGTCACATTTGCAATTTCGACCTCCTCCTTAATATATGAATAAAGCGCCACTATAAACTTTGTTTTCAACATATATATAAATTTAACTCTTTTCATTTCTCCAAAAGATATATAATATATATATTTATATATTTAACTCATTAAATATATATATTTATATATTTAACTCTATTCATTTTCCAAATGATATATAATATATATATTTAATTTTATTATATTTAATATATTTATAATATAGTTTTAATCTACATCATCTATATCTATGTATATATATCAAGTTTAAAATAAACTTATATACATAAATGTATATCCTGTAAAAACTATATTATATATAATACTAAATATATAATTATATTTAATAATATACATATATACCCGTATACATTTTACGTCATTGTGTAAATATGTAAATATGTAAATCTCAAGCAAATATAATAATAATAGCATCGTTATACACAGGCGATAGGTAACGTGAGTATGTACATTGTATACACATGTATATCCTGTATGCATATGTGTTTGTATACCATGTCGATACGTACGTATGGCATATCCATCTACCAAGCATACGTATGTATCGATATGCATATACATATGGATACGTGTACATGACATACATGTATACACATACTCACCCGACCTATCCATTCATATTTTCACACATGATTAAAACACAAGTCAGACATAAGTAATCATCATTCAGATAGCACAAAGAAGTAACCAGACTCCCTAAGCCTATGGAAGACTTATCTGACTTAGATTACTTGGTCTAAGGAATGTGTGTGTATGCTCAATTTGGTAATCGTTACTGTTTACCCGACCAAGTTCCTCCCCGAATGATGTCTCTCCTCTGTCCGGAGGAACAATCTTCGTACCTGCACATCATGACATGACACCGGCAGTCATATGCTCATAACAAGGTAAAAACATCTCACAAGTTAGAATTACATTATCCATAACTTATATGCTACATTTAATCAAGACTAAATCATTTAGAAGTAACAATCAAATGAAACCATCATTTAAACAGGACTCATTCATTTAATAACGAGATCAACCATGTTTTATTCATCATCAAGATTCAAACATTACAATCAATTGCCCTATACAATAGTAGCTATAAAATCGGGATGTAACAAGAAATATATAATTATTTAAATATATAAAAGTTTGTTATTATTTATCTATTCAATAACAAACTTTTATATATTTAAATAATTATATATATAATAATATATTTCTTATAGTATTATTAATATATATAATTAATTATGCAATTCATTTTTAAAACTATCTATATTTAGCATCAAACTTTTTATGTATTTACTTATTTATACATATAAATAATAATATTTTTATTATATTTTATCTATATATATAAATCACGCAATTTATTATCAAAATAAAATCTTTTGCTTTTCCAACCCTTCAATTTAATCTTTGAAAACAAAATAATCATAGGACTTATTCAAATTTCTACAAATAATTTAATTTTTACAACATAATCATTAGTCAAATCATAACACACAAAAGAAACGACGTAACCACAATAACACAATGAAATAATATCATACACAATGCAAATATGAATGCAACTACATGAGTGTGTGTACGTGCATCAGGTTCCATCATACTAATTATTGCCAAGCGGCTAGAACACCTCTACCTTAGCCATGTTCTCACCTTCAACACATTCCTACCTCATTCACAATCAGATTTACATCAATAGGTTAGTCCATAAAACCATTGCCGAAGCACGTGCACATAACATCTTATCTCCATTTAAATTTCAATATCAAGCATTTAAAGTAACATCTATGTAATGTCCCTTACCCGATTTTCCCTAAAATTCGCTTGTAAATTAGGTTTAAGGTTTCATCTTTTCCAAATGAATGTTCTCCTAATGCAATAACCCTAGATTGGAATCCTGTATTCACCATATTAACAACATATCCGTTAGCATTAATATCTAAATATCCAAAATATAAGCATAATCACAAAAGTAACAATGAAGACAAAAGAGGAGTGGCAAGGTAGATCAGCCCGAAACTATCCATCTAAGCCCAAGGGCACAAGCATCCCATCAAAACAACCCACCCCTTGGCTCCTAGCTAAACGTCCAAACTAAGACTATGCCATCCTTGGAGTGGTGTGCTTAGTGGAAACACTTGTACCTTCTTTCTCTACCCACAACATCACCTCGGAAGACACTTAACTTACTAGGGAAGGTTGGCGGAGCTTATAAGTGGTCTAGGCCTACCACCCCTCCATGCCCGCAGTGGATTGTTAAGTGGGACCCCCACCCCTCCATGGCTGCAACAGATTGTTAAGTGGGGTTTTTAGGCGCCACTTACCTCAAGCCCACCTCCTTAGTAAGTTTGCAAACACAAAGAAAACAATCTTTTAGCAGTCAAATACATTTGCATTTATTACATGATTCTTTAAGTCAATATCAACATCATTATTCTCATGATAATACTAAAGAAAGCATTACACCAATAATCAGATTAGCAATATCTGTTTCTTATATTCAAAATATGCTAAATATTATTGCTAAGTGAATACATCACCTGAGTTGTTGTATCTCTCCACATTTTTTGATTCCTTACTCGCCTCCTTCAACCTTATACTATATAGGATTGATCATAGGATGAGGACAATTCATAATCTACTTATGTTTATATTAAAGAGTCATCATTACTTATAAGGATTAATAATTGCTGCAAGTATCATTATTGCCCAATTGTAAATAATATCTATATATATATTTTATATAAATATATATATACCATGATTTCTAATTGATTTCAATTTACAATAATTTCTTTGCATGAATATATATTATTATATTATTATATTTAAACTATTTAAGCTTACAACTCAAATATATTCTTGACAATATATTTATTCTTCTCTCTCATCTGCTGCTTTCTCAAATTTATAACTGAATATTATATTGATTCCCTCAATAGTTATTTAATTCATAAAATACCACCTTATTGTTATCTACAAAAGCCTTTCTCAAATTTCCCATCCATTAGAATATGTTTAGATATTCTTTCTTTATTCATCCATTCCTTTCTTATTCTCCTAATCGATGCCCTTTTATTCCTTAAATCTGTTTGCTTTTTATACTTTCAAAGCTGAGTGAAAGGATGCGTCTTTTTGTAAAGTGATATCCTTTTAATATTTGCTGCCCTTTCCACAAGGGACGTAACCCTTAGTCTAACCGCTGCTTTTTGACCAAGCTGACCGATGCCTTTGCTGATTTATTTAGTTTAGCCTTTGTTTATTTTTGGAGGCACCGATTCTTAAGGTTTAATTTATATATTTATTAAAAATGGTTTCCAAGGTTTCTAAACATTTGGTATGACATTATAATATATATTTATTATTTAAGAATGTTTATGTAGATATTATAATTTCAGCATGAACATTATAATATTTATTATTTGTTTATGATATTTAGTATGATTTTATATCTTATTATTGTATTATTTTTAATGATATTTATTATAATATATGTTATTCTATTATGAGAATAGTGGTTATATTTATAATTATAATATTATAATAAATTTGCTAATCACATATATATATATATATATAATTTCAATATTTGGTTATTTCCATATTTTGGTGTTCTATTTCGGGGACATGACAATCTAATTTAATACATATTTATCCATAATCAAACAATCATAGGATAATCAATCAATAGTCTCAACCAGTTTTGTTTATTCACTAATTAAGTTTATGCAAGCAGAAACGAGATGTGACATCCTTCCCCACTAGCTTATTAGACACATACTGAAATAATAAGAGTAGCACACCAATGAAACAAAGTATCTCACTATGTAAACAAAGCAAAAAGAAGTATCTCATAATTAAGCACTCAAATGAAGAAAAGAATGGTCTATATCCTCTGCATTCTCCCATGCAGCACTTTAGCTCAAATCGTTGTGGTCCAACATTCAATAAACCAGAGGCAAAGATAGATAGAGCTACATTAGCTCAAACTGACCATATTGGATGGTGGACATGGCACGAGAAGGATACACCACAGTTGAGGACACTTGCCATTCGCTTCCTTTCACAGGTTGCCAATTCCTCTGCTGCAGGGTTATTCCTTTGTGCTAAAACATAAGCCTAGCAAGTTAAATCAATTCATACATGTCTTGAGTAGAAGGCAAGTCATCTTGTCCATAATGATTGTCAAATGCAAGCATGTTGGAGGAGTGGTATCATTGGCCTAATTTGTGCAAAGATGTGCATAAATTTGTTGGGAGATGTTGGAAATGCCAAAAAGCAAAGGATGTGGCACAAAACACAAAATTGTATAAGCCACTACCAATGTTGGGTGGACCTTGGGAGGAACTGTCCATAGATTTTGTCCTTGGATTGTCACGGACGCAGAAAGGTAATCGCTCTATTTTTGTAGTTGTTGACAAATTCTCAAAATGGTGCATTTCATTCCTTGCAAGAAAACAAATGATGCACCAAAAGTGGCAAATTTGTTCTTCAATGAAGTAGTGTGGTTGCACGAGTTGTCTCAAAGCATTCCTTTTGGCAAGAATACCAAGTTCCTTAATCACTTCTAGCAGACATTTTGGAATAAATTAAGTACAAGACTCAACTTCAGTTTTGCATATCATCCGATGATCAAACAGAGGTTGTCAATCAAAGCCTTGGAAACTTACTTAAGTATTTGGTGGGTGATAAGACTACACGGTGGGACTCCATGTTGGCACAAGTAGAGTTATAATTCGGTAAACAAATTGACTAGAAGAATACCAATCCAGATTGTGTATGACACATCACCAAAGGATGTCACAAACTTGTTGAAGGTAGACAAACAAAAGCGCATTAGCATAGAGGCCAATGACTTCATTTAGCACAAGAAGGAGGTTCATATGTAGGTCAAGCAGCAACTAGAGTAGAACAGCACCAAGTACATAGCACTAGAAAAAGTGTGTGGTTTTGTACCCTGTAAGAACCCTCCTATTCTCCAACTGTCTAATGCTATGCAAGTGTTGTGTTTTTGTTTTGGTTTTTCAAGAATATATGATTTTTTTTTGTATTTTTTTAAAATAAGATGCCAGGCACGATAAATGCATAAAGGAACTGCAAGAACTGAAGCAAACTGAAACTATATAGAGCTGCAAATGATATTTATTATCTAGAGAATAATTATATAAGCTTTTAATCAACTATGCATACCCAGAATCCAAAGCATTAATTACATAGAAATCTGGAAATGATTTGCAGCAATGAATAAGGCTGATGAACTGATTGACCTGCTGCAATAATTGATTTCTCCACCTTTAAATAAATGTCAAATGCGTGCATTGACCAAGCCGCCCCCAATGGTGTTGATTGCCCTTCAATACCTTAGGTGATTTAGCCTTAGAATTCCCACACCTGGCTGAGGGTTGTATGGCCAGCAGATGGTATGGCCTGCAAGTATTAAATCTCCCATGTGCCAAGAATGGAGTGCTTAAACAGCAATGAAGGTGGTCAACTTTGTTTTCAATAACTTCTGACCTGCAAGTAGATATTCTTTAAAACCCTTGATATATTCTCCAATGATGCACAGTTTGGACCTCTGAATGAAGCCCACAAACTAGCAAACCTTCAGCTGGTCTCTCACAACCTCAGGAGTGCAAACCAAAGAGAGGTTCCATTCTCAATGGATCAACAATGGCAGAAAACCCTTGCCGTTTCTTCTCCACACAGCAAACTCCAAAAACATAAGTATGAAATGAATAATCCATGCCTTAGTGCCTTTTCTTAATGCCTTTATATAGTTTCCCAAAAAGAGGTCGATCCCTTGAAGTGCTTTTAAAATGCATTTAATATCATTTAAAATGATATAACATGTGTGCACATTGACTTTAGGAAATACTTTAATATTTGGCCTCCAAAATATAATTCATTAATTGTACTTTAAGTCACTTAAATGAAGGGTCATGGCCCCATTGAATATAAAGTGACTTTAATAACTTTATAATAAGCCTTTATATTATTTTATTATCATTAAAATGACTTTAATGATAATAACTCATTAAATGCTCATTGTTTCGCCAACCCAACTGAATATGGAGATTGACACTACATTTGAGGCCTATCCAAGTGCCTTACTAAATATAGCAATACTACCTCCACTGAAATGCTAACTTACTATAAATAGTAAGTGTGAGAAACTGAGTCAAACGAAGGCCAATCATGAACCAAACTGAGTTCCCAAGAAGAAAACACTTTGATAACTGTCAATCAGAACCCTCTAACCATCAACATTAGCCTACGAGGGCCAATAATAGGCTAATCTATCAGAAAACAATAATGGGCTAAAATGGGGACATTACATACCCACATGAAATTTTTCATATTGACTCATTTTTCAAGTCAAATCCTTGCAATTCCTCATTTTATGAGCCACAATTGAATCCTTGTCTCCCATGGTCATGAATGTTGTTTTTTTGTCAATTCTAGTCGATGTTTTTGCAAGGCCAATGAGAGGAATTTCCCAAGGCCTAAATCAAGGCAAGATGAAAATTTCAATGAGGAAAGAAAGGCAAAAGTGGTCTAAGGCATGGAAATGGGACCTCAAGACTCATGAAGCACGCCAATGCAAAGAAAAGACACTATTTGCATGAAAAGTGAAAAAAATTGGTCATTTGGTGGTGTGAAAGTGCACCTCTCCAAGGGATGGTCACTTTTTGAGTGTTAAGAAAAAAGTGTGCAAATAGACCAAAAGTGCATGCCTCTCCATTGAGTGTGCAACTTTGAGTGAAATTTAAGTAAAAAAGGTCACTTGTGTGAAAAAATGCATGTTAACCAATGTCAATATGAAATCAGAACAAAAATTGACTTAAGTAACAAAAGGGGGCACTTTTCCACTTGGAGAGCAATGTCAACTTGAAAACATAACAAAGGTGCATCTAGTCCAAAGGGGGTGCTTCATTAAGCAATGGGCATGTTTCAAATTAAAAACATGAGCAAAAAGTATAATCAAATAGCCACACACTTCATGAAGGGCGTGATCAAAAGTGAGTTTCAAAACATGAGGAAAAGTGTCACTAAGGCCAAAACTGTGCTTCTTGTCATGAAATGTGAAAGTGAACATTAAGTTATGACATGAAAAGTGTCCATGAAGACCAAAAGCAAGCACCATTACATAGAGTGTGATGTTTCAACTTAAACAACATAAAAAATTTGTTTGTGAACTTATATAAGAGGAAAGGGCAAAAACAAGACGACTTTAAAATAGAAAAGTTCCATTTGAGAGCTCTATCCTAATAAAAGTGTTTGCCACTGTTTTCCTCTGTCATTGTTAAACAAGGGTTTCAAGGAAAAACACTATTGGAGGAAGTTTCTCAGTTGTTATCCATTTGCAACAGATTTCTTGAAGTTTCCTTGCAGGTTTTCAAGGATCAAACATCCCTCTTTATTTCTCAAGCATTTACAATAGTTTTTGTCCAATGGTTAAGGTCTGAAGTCAATATTGGTCAAGCAATTATGCAAAGAATAAACTATTAGGGGTCATATGTAACAAGGTTTAGGGTTTCAAATCATCAAGGCTTGCAAGTCAGAGAAAGCAATGGGCGATAGGGTTTTCAGATTCAAGTCACTAAAATTGATTGGTGAGTCGTTGATGTCAATGATGTCAAGTTTCTCTAGAGGATCAGCCATGATCAAAATGAGGAAGTTGTCAAAATCACTAAGAGGAATCAGCAAACACCAAACTGGCTATTTTTAGCCACAACTATTTTTAGTTGTCGCTATTGTTGGCAGACAATTATTTTTAGATGATCTTGTAGAAGGTATATTTAGAGGTGTTCTATTTCATGCTTTCTTAAATTAGATGATGTATTTTGGAACAATTTCGTATATTGAACTTATTTGGATTGCAAGCAAACCATTCTTAGCACAGGAGTTGTTAGTTTTATGATCAGATTAGAGCACAGAAAATTAATTCAAAATTCAACACAGTAACACGGCAGATACCCTGGGAAAACCCTCGACTTGAGGGAGAAAAACCCAGCAACAATATATCACTTATATATTGAATCACAAATGAGAGTCTCCTTTACAATAGAGGCCGATATCAAGGCCAAGAGAAAGCACCACAAACTCATGCAACCACTGTAACAATGTGATACAATCTGCAGATAATAACTTCAGCCTTCTACAGAAACTCGATCTGATCTTCTACAGAATTCGCACAATGAAAGACGGCTTATGATGAACAATGATGAGAATGAATGAATGAGAAACAATGAAAGGCATCGATCATATATACAAGTGAGGGGATAGGTCGTGACTCTTCAAGACAAGTCGGCCTATGTAGAAAATGTCTCTCTCCAATAAATCACGTCCAATGAAAGTATATGACTCTTCAAAGATCATGTCCAAAACAAGAAGTCGGCCTTATTAAAAATTGAGCCTCCTCACATTAATTAAATATTAATTATCATTTAACAAGTGACGCATCATTTCATAAAATCACTATCATCAATTAAATAGCCGATAGGCTACAATTTAATTGCCTTCTTCATGCGATCTAGGCTAGAAGATTATTTTGACGCTATAATCATCAACACTCCCTCTCAGCTAGGGAGAATACTTCTAGCCGCATAAGACATCACCTCATCGTGATGTCTACCACAATGGCTACACCCATATGTGGAAAGGAAAGATATCACCTCATCGTGATATCAACCATCATGGTTACACCCATGTATGGTATGTACAAGTGTTCATCACTTAACGTGATGTTGTCACCTCATCGTGACGTTCACCATGGCTCTCCCAGAGGGTGAAACACAAGTACAATAAAATCATCACGGACTCTCTCACGTGATGCTGTCATGGAGTCACACACATGACATCCACCATGGCTCTCCCAGAGGGTGGAAAAACAAGGGCTTTCACCTCAAATCTCAAAGAGAAATGCATTAAAGAGGATCACTAATATTGAGACTCCTTCTCAGCTAGGGCTTGATTCTCCACCATACCAAGCTTGTCTTGAAAGTACACAAACTTTATCCTGGAGAGAGGCTTGGTGAGAATGTTTGTTGTCTGCTCATCAGTGTTGATATACCTCAATTGAATTGCTTTCCTCAATACCATATCTTTGATATAATGGTATTTGATCTCCACATGCTTAGTTTTGTCATGAAACATAGGGTTGACTAAAAGCTTCACACAGCTCTGGTTATCACAATGAATGATAGTAGGCTCCATTGATTGCCCAAACAATCCTGCAAGGAGCTTCCGAAGCCACACTGCTTCCCAAGTTGCAACACAAGCTGCAATATACTCTGCCTCTACTATACTCAATGCTACAGATGACTGCTTCCTGCTGCACCAGGATATCATCACAGACCCCAAACTGAAGCAACATTTAGAGGTGCTCTTCCAATCAGTGACACACCTTGCCCAATCAAAATCAAAATAACCATGCAGCTTCAACTCCACACCTGAAGAATATCTCAACCCATATCCAACTGTGCCACACAAGTATCTCATGATATGTTTTGCTACAACAAGATGTATCTGCCTTGGTTCACACATGAACTAACTGAGTGCACTCACTACATACCAGATATCTGGTCTAGTGTTGACTAGATACATCAATAATCCAATCAACTGCCTGTACATTGTGGGATCCACCAGATCTAAACTAGCTGCAGCCTCCTTCAACTTATGTAAGTTGGTCTCCATAAGCGTAGACATGGATTTGTAGTCCATCATACCAAACCTCTTCAAAATATCAATGGTATACTTCCCTTGACTTAGAATCATCTCATCTGGCTTTTGCCAAACTTCTAAGCCAAGGAAGTAATGCATGAGACCAAGATCATTTCAAATTCAAAAGCTAACTCCTTGCATTTGATAATGAGGTGTTCTTCTCCAGTAAGAATCAGATCATCAACATACAAAACCAAAATCAATGCTTCATCATCGATTACCTTGAAATACAAGTTTGAATCAGCATCGTTCTTGGAGAAACCCAAGCTTGACAAATAACGATCAATCCTTTCGTACCAAGCATGAGGAGCTTGCTTAAGGCCGTACAAAGCCTTCTTCAGCCTGCAAACATGAGACTCCTTCCCATGTACCTCAAATCCATCAGGTTGCTCAATATATACTTCTTCCTCGATTACACCATTCAAAAAAGTTGTCTTCACATCCATCTGGTGAATATTCCATCCTCTAGATGTAGCAATAGCAATGATTGTTCTGACAGAAGTATAACGAGCAACTGGAGCGAATGTTTCTTCATAGTCAACTCCCTCTTTTTGTGAGAACCCTATTGTACCCAAAATAAAAAATTTGGCATTCTACTTAAATTGAGCTAAATCTTGTTAAAATGTCGTCAAAACCCTATTTTAGGTCAAACCAAACATAGGGTCTTTGTGGGTTTCTGTCAAGGAACACGTGCAAAATTCTAAAAATTTGAGAATTAGGGTTTTACGCCCCTATTTTCAGTGTAACCCCCGAAAATAGGACCTTCCTGAAAATGATCAAAAATGATTTTGATAGGATTAAATGACTTCACGATCACATTGGTCAAGTCAGAATCATCAAAAGACACATTTTACTCTGGTGGGTCTATTTTTGTTTTTCAAGAACAAACCTAGGAGCTCTGCAGCGATTAATGGCATAATGGCCAGTACCAGGTGCTGAAAGCTAAGCTTAAAAAGCTTCAACAATGCAACCATGGCGAAAAAGGTCTAAAATGATGTTGTTTGATGAAGGAGATTCTCGTTTCCAGAAAAGGTCAAAATTTGACTATCAAAATTTGACTAACTCTGGAAACGTTACGAAGGAGAGATCAGTTCACGATGCTGAAAAGAGCCTTTTTCAGATAGGGGCGCCCTTGATTCTTAAGGGTCAAATGCAACCTATTGATTCATCCAAGGCAGTCATCCTCGGCATTCGTTTGCTGGCTCGACAACGAAACAAACAACAGGATCATCTGATGAGTTGATCACCAGCAGTTGTCAACAGAGCGAAAAGAGGCAGTTGACGAAGTATTAAGAAATGGCTGTCGAATGTGAAGATCAAGGTGAAAAAAGTGCCCTTTCCAAGGAAAGGTGCCCTTTTTTTGGAACTCCATATGATATTAGATGCCTGAAGGCCTCCCAAGACAGTTTTCTCAATCTAGGTTGATCTCGACAACGCAACTGCAAGCATGAGCATCTGAAGGGGCAATCAACAAATAATCAGGATCAAACCAGAGCATTTTTCAAATGAAAATCACTAAGCAGAAGAGCAAAAGCGCCCTTTTCAGTGAGAGGCGCCCTTGAATAAAGGAACCCTAAACTGACTTCTGAGTTTTCTAACTCCAGTAATCTTCGGCGAAATGGAGCTAGCTACCTAATGAGATGTAACAGCCCGACCCTTCGGTAAAATTAAAACTTTCATGATTTACATCCTACAAGTATGTAAACGTGTTAATCATGTCATTGCAATAGAATTTTTTTTTTTTCTTTATTGACAAAACATGAACAAATTGCCATATTAATATACAACAAAGATTCCATTTCAATATAATAACTTCACAAGTACATGAAACAAGAATACGTACCTTAACTAACATAGCTCCAATGAGCTTTAGAACAAATAGTAGTAAGAAGGTCCAGGAATCCGTCCTTTCAAATCTTGGTACATCGACCGCTTGCTGAGGAGGAGAAACATCACTCGGGCGCTTTTCCGCCAACCACGGACTTATAATGCGGTCCCCCGCACACCTATCGTTAGATAGATGGCCCTCCCTTCGAAGAAGAGATTGGTAGGGTATCCTTTAACGATTACCAACTGAGCATAGTGTTGTGTTCCTACATAACTAGATCCTGTGCATACGGCATCTCTTGAACTAGTATGTACTTCGGGATCACAATGAACTGACAGTGTAGTCTCAACTAATTCACATCTAAGTGGAAGTTGTACATTTCACTACTTTGGCCAAAGTATTATCATTCAGTACTTCGAATGAAGGTCATTTATCATATGCACTACTCAGGGCCGATTTGCATTAAGGCTTTCTTACACTACGCGTAGGTTGATCTATCGGGGTAGTTCGTACCCTAGACGTCCTACAACAAGTTAACTACTAGAAAGGAGAACAATTTAACAAGTACTCACAACTATCTCCCTTATACGGGACTTCCTCATCCTAGGAGCTTTTAATAACTTGACTAAGTTAATCTTCAACTAGTTGTGATCGGTAACTTATTAATTTCTCTCATTTCATCCCCTAGTATTAAATAGCTATATGAAAACATACACTCCTTCTATAGAGTCAATACAATTAAAGCAGTTTACTCCTCAATGCATCTATGAATCCTAGTATAATTCGTACACTAATGTAAACAAGAGCTAATAACAGTATACATGCAATATCCTTTCCTAATCACAAATTACTCCTAGTTTTAAGAACCAACAATAATTCTTAACTTTGCATCACTTTAAAATTATTCTCTCAGAAATTCATTCCAAAGTATAGTGAAAAGAATTTATCACCATATCCTATTCAGATGACATGAAATCAGACTTAATTTAGAAACTCTTCTAAATTTTAATAGCAGATTTGATTTTAGAATTGGGTTCAAGAGTATGAAGAGATAAGCATGCCTGGTATATGCTTCCCACAGATACTGAACTTGAGTGATTAAGCTGCGCTTTTAGCCTCCAGCGAAAAACTTCCAGTCACCTCTGTCTCTGACATTGAACTCTTAACACAACTGTAGATATTCTCAGTCCCGTTTTATTACTCTCAGAAATGGTGAATACTCTCACAGCAGTAATAAAAACTCACTCACGGCTAATGATAATTATTCGGAAATGCTTAGAAATCTTTTAGAAAATGAGCAACATTCTAAAATTGTGTTTTAAGAATGAGCCAAACGGCTCTTTTATAGTGCTTCCTGCCCAACAAATTTCCACTTAATATGGCATCCATGCTGCCAGCACTAGATTTTTAGAAGTTTCTGAGGGTTTTGTGGCGGAAATCCTAGGTGAAACGTTATCCTCTCAAGCCAAGTTTGAAGTAAACATCACATGGCGAATTCCAGAGCTTGACACCTACAGGCGTTTGCAGGTTTCAGGGCGTTTTTGTTGTAAATGGTTTGAAAACTTCGTCCCAATGAAGAGGTCACGCCTGCTACAATCCCACGTTTCCATTTTTGTTGCCAGAAGAATAGCATTCGCATCTTTCTCTCAGACCCAGTCGCAGCCGTGCGCTTCAGGCGCGATTTCATTTTCACGGCATTTCTTCTTCTTCTATTTTGACATATTCAAATGCTTTTAATAAAGTTCACCATGAAATATTTATCATTGCATAATTAACAAAGAGGTGCGATTCAAAATGAAGTCTTCAAATGAAATATTTCCCACTCGAAATTGCTTTCACAAGTAAATGCGTTTTATTTAAAGCTCCAAATAAAATCGCTATTAAAAGCCAAGGTTCGATACTCTTTAGTGATTTAATCAATTATCTCCAAAATCATAATATAGTCTTTAATAAAGACTTAACTATGTAGGGTAATTTGATTTACAATTTTACCCACGGTAATATAAAATTCATAAATTTATTTAACTTAATATATATATATATATGTTTATATATATATCTTTATTGTAGATTTATATACTTAAATATATATATGCATTGGTATATTTAAATATTAATATTTAAATATATTTACGAGTATACATATATATATTTCTAAGTAAAACTACAATATAAATATTTATATTTATATATTATTAAATATATATATATTTTATTTACATATCAGAATATTTACACTTATACATTTTAGTATTAGTATAAGTAAATTCCTAGGCAATATTAATTAATATCACTATTCACAGGCAATTAATAACGTGGTTATATATATATATATTTATATATATATTACTGTATACAGTGTACACGTATATGTACATATACCATGTCGACACGTACATATGGGCATATCCATCTGCCGAGCATACGTATGTATTGACATGTGTATACATACTTGACCTATTAACATATATCCATTCACGTTTTCCATGTCATGGTCAAAGCACAGTAAGTCAGACAAATAAGTAATCATCACTTTTGAAAGCATAAAGCAGTAAACATAACTCCAAGCCTAAGGATGACTTATCTAGACCAACATAACTGACTTGGTTTCTCAGAACCTATACCGATGTGTGTGTATGCTCATTTGGTACTCGTTACTGCTTACCCGACCAAGTTCCTCCCCGAGTGATATCTCTCCTCTGTCCGGAGGATCAGTCTTCATACCTGCACACCATGACATGACATCGGCAGTCATATGCTCATAACAAAGCAGAATACATGAAACATTTCAAAAGTTAGATTATTCATAATTCAATAACCTTCTATTCTCCTTTATGCAATATTTCACCAAGAATAACATCAAATGAAACATCATTCATATTGAAAACAAGGTTCAAGCATCATTAATTCATCTCTAGAATTCACATTTACTCTATCTAGTGATGGTAAATTGTAACGTCACAATTTGGGATGTAACATGAGATATCAAATGAGATCATCTGATTCTCCGATCAACGAGAAATCCATATCAAAGCACGAGAGGTCAATTCAAAAGGTTGACGAACGAATACTGAAAATTCACCAAGGCAAAGGCAAAAGCGCTCTTTCTTGAGAAAGGCGCCCTTTCTTTTGAAGCCACAAACTCAGCTTTTCAACTTAGTGCCTCCCAAGCACTTTTCTTCAGTTTACCTACAACACGACAGAGAATGTACCAGCAACAGCTCAGGATCGACAGATCAATCTAGATTCAGGATCAAACTAGGGTCATTCAATAGAGAAAATAATGAAAAACTTGCAAAACTCAAAAGAGACGCCTAGAAAAGGTCAAAGGCAAAGTTGTTGAGTAAAGTCAAGATATTTTGAGATAAACTTGGCCAACTCACTCCACGATCAGTGGAAATCACCTTTTTGAACTTCAGATCAAGCCAAATCATGCTTTTGATCATGAGTTAACTTCCCAAACTTGTGGATCTGAGGCTTAAGTCTATATAATCAAGGTATAGGCGTCCCACTTCATTATTTCATTGCAGGTTGATGATCAAGAACAGCAATAAGCTCTCAAGGACGCCATTTACAGATTTGGCCAAGGTTTTTGTCTGTTCTTCGATATTTCTTGCAAATCTGAAGCAAAAGAAGATTGCTAATCTGAGGTTGGATTCAGAGACAGATTTTCTCAGAGAGTGAAATTAAAAAACTTCCAATCCATCTTCTATCTACTTCCTCTCTTCTTGTCTTAGGTTTTCTTGCATATCACACAAAGTAGCAGGCTACCACAGATCTAATCAACTGGGCAGATTCAGATTAATTTTCCAGTGAAACCCATCTCGTCAAATTTTCCAGAATCAGCAAACTTGCTGCCCCTATTTTTGGGGATTTTTCCAAAAAAGTTTCAAAATCAAAATTCTAAGGAACTAGGTTTGTTCAGCATTGAAGCATGAACAAAACCCATGTGCCAGATTTTTCCCGAAAAAATACTTCTCGACAGGGCGCTATTTTCAGGGGTTTCCGAAAGTTGTCAGAACAAGGTCAAGTTTGCAATCAATCTTTAAGTTTTTCAGGATGCAGTATTCTCAGTACAATACAGGACCAAGACAGCCCTATTTCATGATTACCTGAAAACGGTTGACACAAACTTACATCAAGTAAATCCAGTGGTTGATCTAGAACAGTTGGAGGGCATGAATCATATCACATTGCAAAATATAGAAGAGTTTGGGTTGCTACAGGCTGCATCGATTCCTATCACATTACAAAGTGTAGAGCTTGTAATCGCTTGTATCAAGCATTATAATTCTACCACGAGAGAAACCAAATCAATGGATGGGAGAGTTATCTGCAATCTAAAGCCCAAGGACATAGAAAAGTGTTTTGATATTCCATCATGTCTAACAGCAAGGTCATATCAGTGACAGAATGCGAGAAGGAATTCGAGGCAGCCAAGAGCAAATGTCAAGGGATAATGGCAAAAAAATGGCTGAAAGTAACAAAGAGCAACTTGCCTAAGTTGGTTGGACGCGGAGAATGCAAAGATGAGTATGCAGTGTTAATCACTCTACTCAACAGAATCACTGGACAAGAGGATGGCAATCAATTCCAATCATGGATGTATTATGTCATTGCAAAAATCATTGGCAAGAGGGAACATTATGACTGGGCCACTCTGATTAGTGGCACGCTCCATCAACAAATTACCAGGTATCTAGAAGCTCATAGGTTTCACATGTGTTCTTACCCGGTATACCTAATTGCCTTCCAAGGCGATTTCAGGATATTAAACAATGTGGGAACCTTAGGTGTGCAGAAGGTTCATGAGCACTTTACACGTCTTGAGTTCACTCAAGCAGAGCAACACTTCAAAAGAATAAGTGATCACTTCATTATGCACACCATACAAGATCTAGACCATGAGATGCATGTACGCTTTTCACAAACAGCCAGAGAGGCAATGGCGGATTGGGCGAATTGGTTCATCCAATTCCCTACGTTCTCCTACATACGCGTGTATGGCTACATTGGTCACCCCGCCATGATGTCACAATACCCTTCAGATAGGGTAGTCTTCATGGAATTCCTGAGGCAGTTGTTTGAGGTTCACGTTTACTTGCGCTTGAAGAAGAAGGCAGCTATAAACATTCCCGTTGAAATGGGACTCTATAGATGCAGGTTCGCAGCAAATGCTAAGAAGATGAGCCAAGAAACGGTGAGGCTTAATCTTAAGTACCTTATTGAGAGGAGGTCCTATGATCCCAGAGGGCTCTATGCGGCACATCTCGAGCAACACTCGTCATATAAATCTTCTATGGAAGATTATTGGGTCAATTGTCAAGACGAGTATGAAGTGCGAAGAAGAAACTATAGCAGGTTCAGGCTCCTGCAAATTGCTGATTTTATGCTAGCAGACATCGAGGGCTTATCTGACGATGAAGGGGAAGTCATTCTCCCCTCATTCTTCGAAGATTCAATTGACTCCCAACCACTCGCAAGAGTGGATTGGAATGCCAAGGACAACACATCTATAGAGGAAAGGACGAGTAGAGTGGTTAGAAATAGCCAACTCTATCTCGACAGCAAGAAATCAAGGAAGGTGGTACCTCACAGAATAGAGCCGCCACAGGTTCATTCTACACCACCTTCCACTTCAAGAAAGAATCCTAGGCAGAAGCAGTGGTGCAATCCTCCCCAAGGGATGAGGATGTCGAAGCCTACAAAGCCCAAAACTTAGAGGACACATGTGGAGAAAGCCACACACAGTCCTAGAATAGCCATGGATATTGCTGCCCCAGAGCAAGTAATAGAGACTGCTATACCAGAACCAACGAAAGTTGTTGCTGAGGAACCAACAGCAATAGTTGTTGAAGAGCCAGTAGCGGAAGCGGCAGAGCCAGTAGCGGAAGCGGCAAAGTCAGTAGAAGAAGCAGCAGCAGAAACGGTGCCTGTTATAGAAACAAAACCGCCCACATCACCACCATCACAGCAGTCGCAAGTACTCATTGACTTGGACTCGCCACCAAGAGACGTCACTCCAACGCAGTCTCACACTTCAAGCATTCAAGGGACCCACATTCCTCATTCTAGTGAAGCTAGCCAAGATTCTATCTGGCTTAAGGGCTTCCTAGGTAGGAAAAGGGAAAGACCTTCCTATGAACTTGACTTTATTGAATTCGACCATGTCCCACAAGACATACCGGCGAAGAAGTTGAAAAAGCAAGTTCACATAGAGAGGAATGTAGGTTGTGAACTCATCATAGAGACTGCTGCCCCACCAGTAGAGAAAAGCATACACGAGGTACAAGTGAGACTACACATTGTCTAAACTTAACCTTGGGAAGACTTCACGACTGGTGGAGGCAGACCTTCTCGAGATAGCTTCGATGAGTGCACAAGAAAGGATAATCAAGGATGGGAAAGACAAAGCAGCCTTCAAGGCTGAGAACCAACAATTGAGATCATACATTTCCAACTTGATGCATGGCACACCGAACGTCTCAGCCTTACCAACAGGATTGCTAGATCTCCCCGCAAAACAAAATCATCAACAACTAATAACATACGGAAAACACTTGAGAGATCAAGTGGAGGAGTTTGTTTTCAAAGGTAGATGTATACTGGCAAATCTATACTAGTTACGGGATAGAGCACATGGACTTCGTGCAGAGATCCAGCAATCAGAACAAAGAATGGCAGAAAAGAGGCTAGAAGACGAGAGCACAATAGCAGACTTGCAATTGGCATATCAATCAGTCTACTATGAGGAAAACAAGCAACATCTCTTTGCTTGGAAAGAATAGCTAGCGTACAAGGTGAAAGCCTATGACACCCATTCAGTAGAATTGATTGATTATCGACGGGTGGTCGCCAATATTATCAACTTCGCAAGAACGTTGGTAATATCTTTCCCACGCGTAGAATATCAGCACGAGGGAGGAGAATACATTGAAATGGTCACTGTACAGAATCAGTTCAGGGACGTCATCCGCAATACCTTTCTTGATGATCCAGACGGTTGCAAGTTAGCCAAGGTGGCATCTTTATCAACCCAGTTCGAAGAGGTAGTTGCTCAGTGTATAGACTTCAGATATCAACTCACAAGAGGTGAAGTAATGCTCAAACGACACGTCATCATTCTAAAGAGCATTAACTCCCCTAAGGCTGAAGAAGTCAACGAATGGATAGAAACGCTGTTGATTATGGGTGAGTTGTAGAAGCACCAAGGAAGGACGCTCTACACCCTCCAAGTGGCATTTATGATACTTGAGTTTGACTTGATGCCCCTTTCCAAGTCAACTCAAGATGACATTAAATGTAATTAGAGTTAACTTGATGCCCCTTTCCAAGTTAACTCCATATCCCTTAAATCATGCATTGTCAAATCCCACTAATTAAGGATGTCTAATCAGCTTCCATAATTTGTGGATCTCAGATCTCCATTAAATATGGATGTCTATTTTGGAGGGATACTTTGTATTAAAGTTTACCTTTAGTTTACTTTCAGTCAACTGAAGTAGTTTCCAGTTGACTCTTTGTTTAGTTTCAGTTAATTGAAGTAGATTTCCAGTTAACTGTTTGTTCCCCCTTTTTAGGAATAAATCTTGCTAATTGATTAGCAAGAACTCATTGTTAACTCAAGGAGATTTTGGGGTTTCCCACTCTTTTGAGTTCTATAAATAAGAGCCTTGGGCTCATTGTTTGTTTAACCTTTACTTGCTATGCAAAATTGCTGCACCATTGTTGCCAACAGCTTTGAAAGCGAATATTTGTTCACTCTTGGATGAGAGTTCATTGGTTGATTGTAATTGTACATGATTTCGTGCCTTTGCTGTCCCAACCTTTGTAATTTGTTGATGAAGCTTGAAGAAGAAAGTCAAAAGGCACTTGCATTTTGATCCACCTTTTTGAATTCTTTCCACGTCTTGTATCTAATAGCTTGTTGTTTCGTTTCCCTCCTCAGATAGGGGTTCCTCCTCCTTGGATATCTGTTATTAACGGTTGTTGTTTGTTGTTGTTTAATGGATTGTCCTTCAACCTATACTTCCGATAGGGGTTCCTCCTCCTTAGCAAGTTTGTTGGCCAAGACATCGTAAATTTGTTGTTTCTTGTAAGTCGTTTCCAAGTCCATACCTCAGATAGGGGTTCCTCTCCTTGGCAGGTCTTACATCCAACTTACCGTGAAGAGCGTTTACTTGTATCTAACCTTATCCTAGCATATATCTAAGAGTTCAAAGCCTCGGCCATACTCTAAGGAGACGGCAGATTCGAGTGATCCAACCAATCCATTCCCGCTCCTATACCCTCATGCTCTGTTTACCTTGAGGATATTGGATAGATTAAAAGCTAGAACAGTCGTAGTTAAGATCTGCAGAAACCAGAGAAAAATCTTAGCTGCAGCAAATTGTGTTTGTGCACCCTTATGTCCTACAGCTGAGTACAAAAAGATAGGAACCTTAGTTTACCATTCCCTTCCTTACGCATTGCATTCAGTAGAGAGGGACTTTTCCTCTTTAAATAACGAAGAAGTGTTGCAAAACATTTGTAATAGTTGAACGTTTACAATCAGCACTCCAAAGGTGCTAATTTAAATGCCAACAAACCCTTTGGCCACGAATCTTGCCTTGTACTTCTCAATGCTCCCATCAGCCGCATGCTTGATCTTGAAGAGCCATTTAGAAGATACCACAGATTTTCCTTCGAGTCTAGGAACGATGTCCCAAACATCATTCTTGAGAATGGACTGATACTCTTCTGACATAGCATCTCTCCAAACCTGTTGACTAGAAGCTTCCTCAACACTGGAAGGCTCGGACTCAATAATCTGACTCATCAAAGCAACATAACTAGAGAACTTATGAGGTCTCTTACTTTCTCTGAAGGTTCCTCTTGGTGCTACAAACCTTTCTGCCTCCTGCATTGTTTGCCTAGCCCAAAGGGGTCTTTTTCTTCCAATCACAATATCAGTAGGCCCATCAGTAGGTTCCAAGGGCTCAACCGATTCATCATCTTCTTTTGGTTCAGGAGCCTCCCTCTGAATCTCAGGAGTATGGTCAACTTCCATATCCTAAGGAGACTCTTCATTATCGTTCTCCATATGAGTGCCCTTGGATCTTCTGAATGCAACATCTTCAAATGTGACATCTCTACTGATCTCGATCAACTTCTAGCCTGGAATGTAGATTTTGTAGGCTTTTGATGTTTCACTGTAACCTACAAATATCCCCTTCTTGCCAGAAGGCTCCAACTTTGTTCTCTTTTCCTTCGATACATGAACATACATTGGACATCCAATGATCCTCAAATGACTCACTTCGGGCTTCTTCCCTATAAAAGCTTCTTCAGGAGTCATGTTCTCCAGGATTCAGTGAGGACTTCTATAGGGGACACAGAACTCCCTCTTAATCCCAGTTTCAATGCAAAAGTTGCGAAAGCTACCGGAAGTGTACTCTCCCCCGTTGTCAGATCTCAAAAGTTTGATTTTCTTTCCGAACAGGTTCTCTACCTGAGCTTTGAATTCCTTGAACCTTTCTAATACCTCCTCAAATTCTTTAGATTTCAAGAAATAAATCCAAGTCTTTCTAGAGTAGTCATCAATAAAAATAATGTAATACAAGAAATCACTCAAAGAAGCAACAGACATTGGACCACATAAATCAGAATGAATGAGATCTAGAATACATTTGGATCTACTTTCTCTACTATGAGATGGACCTTTTGTATTCTTACCCAAAGCGCAGCCTCTGCAAGTACCTTCATGCTCCTGGTTGAACTTCGAAAGGCCTGTGACCATCTTCTCCATGATAGGTAGAGCTCGAAAGTGGAGGTGAGCCAATCTTCGATGCCAAAGTTCACACATACTTGAAGAATCATGCGCTAGAGCCTAAAGTGGACGAGTGCATAGTTTGTAGGGGCTCTCATATCTAACTCCAATTACCCGAGCAATCTTGAAGTTGGAATTCTTCATCCACACAAGAACTTTGACTTTAGAGAATGCAACTTGGCACCCCTTGTCTTCCAAGGCTGAAATGGAAACAAGGTTTCACTTGATGCCTGGAACAAATAGAACATCATTCAACCGCAAGGAAATGCCAGAATCCAAGTGAATAGTGGAGGTCCCAATTCCTTTCACAGAGTAACTAGCATCATCTCCAATAATGACTTGTTCACTAGAATCTCTCTCCAAATTAGTTAGATGCTCCCTAAATCCGGTGATGTGGCAAGAGGCACCACTATCAATCAACCAAGTGTTGGTGTCTATAGGTACATTGCTTGACAATGCCGAATAGAATAAGTATTCACATGAATCCTTCTACAGAGAGACTTCATCAACATCTACAATGATAGCCTGTTGCTTAGGCCTGGTTGGACAATCCTTTGCATAGTGACCATACTTGTCACATCTAAAGCATTGGACTTTGGAGAGGTCCGTCTTCTTCTTGAATGCGGGTGCACCATCAGCTCCTTTATCTTTATTCCTCTTGAAATATCCTTTCTTTCCATCTTTCCCTTTCTTCTTCAAGGATTGAGTAGCGAGAACATGAATGTCTTCATTAGGAGAGCTTTGACCAATGCCTCTAGCAGCCAACCTAGACTCCTCTTGAATGCAATCCGCCCTCAAACGATCAAACTTGGGAAGTTTCAATCTTGCACTGATTCCTTGAATGTAAGACTCCCAAGATGAAGGAAGACCATTAAGAGCAAGCATGGTCAAGTCCTTGTCATCAACCACATGACCAATAGTAGAGAGTTGATCTCTCAATTCAGAAATCTTCATGAAGTAAGCAATAACAGATTCTCCTTTTGCCATCTTCACATGATGGAGTTGTTGCTTCAGTGCAAGTGCTCGACTAGTGTTGTTGATTTTGTACATCTCCTCCAAAGTTTTAAACATCTCTCTTGCCGTCTTCAACTTGGAGACAATAGGAACAATATGATTCTTCACGGAATCAACTAACATCTTCTTCGCCTTAATATCTTTCTTCTTCCATTGAACCTTCCCTTCCTCATCCGTAGGCTCAGGAACTTTGCTCTCCACAAACTCAGACAATTCATTTTCTTCCAATGTGAGCATAATTTTGAATCTCCAAGATGTGAAATTTGATGCTCCCTCAAGTCTATCCTCAACCTTAAGACCGTTCACCATCTTGATGAAGAGATAGAAGTAATCAACGATGAGAAACAGAATAAAGAGTATCGTTGTAATACTAAATCTGATCAAGATCTTCTTCAAACCCGCTTTGATACCATGTTAGTTTTATGATCAGATTAGAGCACAGAAAATTAATTCAAAATTCAACAAAATAACACAGCAGATACCCTGGGAAAACCCTCCACTTGAGGGAGAAAAACCCAGCAACAATTTATCACTTATTTATTGAATCACAAATGAGAGTCTCCTTTACAATAGAGGTCAATATCAAGGTCAAGAGAAAGCACCACAAACTGATGCAACCACTATAACAATGTGATACATTCTGCAGATAATAACTTCAGCCTTCTACAAAAACTCGATCTGACCTTCTACAGAATTCGCACAATGAAAGACGACTTATGATGAACAACAATGAGAATGATGAATGAGAAACAATGAAAGGCATCGATCATATATACAAGTGAGTGGATAGGTCGTAACTCTTTAAGACAAGTCAGCCTATGTAGAAGAATGTGTCTCTCCAATAAATCATGTCCAATGAAAGTATATGACTCTTCAAAGATCACGTCCAAAACAAGAAGTTGGCCTTATTAAAAATCGAGCCTCCTCACATTAATTAAATATTAATTATCATTTAACAAGTGACGCATCATTTCATAAAATCGCTATCATCAATTAAATAGCCGATAGGCTACAATTTAATTGCCTTCTTCATGCGATCTGGGCTGGAAGATTATTCCAACGCTGTAATCATCAACAGGAATTACAGTTGCTTTTTATTTATTTATCATGCAAAATAATGTAATCACCTACAACTAAGTGTTGTTGGCACTTTGATGAAAAAACAAGGATTTCATATCTACTTGCTGCTGAACTTCTTGTTCAAGTCTGCTAATATACTTTATTGTGATATTATAATTTTGTGAATTGACTAGTGTTAATGAAATTCTGAGTTACCACTTCAGCCCCTTGGACTTAACAATTCGGTCCAATATGGCCTGGATACGAGTTCAGTATGTAGGGGGGTTCATCTAGGGTACTGTTAAAGTCCTATGGGTTTGTCTAGGACAAATCTAAGCCGAATTTGACCCCCAACCAATCTTGTAACAACAACCTTGTCACTCTTTTTGGGTTTTTTTTTACTATTTTGGTATTTGGCTTTCACTATATGCCTAAAAATGCCCCCTCAAGCCCTAAAACATGGATTCCAAGACATTTTAAAAACAAAAACAAAGTGATTTCCCTAATTGTGAATACAAAATAAAAATATCATTCATCCTTGCTAAACTTTCATTCTTACTTGCCTTAGCACAAATAGAGTTAAAAATTGATTGGTGAAGGTTGCAAAGTGGTTGGTTTGCTATTCCTACACATGTGCAAAGGCCCATTTGTTGCCAAAGAGATATAGAGGAACATTTTTTGCAAAAGAGGAAGGTTTTTTTCAAGCTTTTTTTTTTTTACATTTCTTTTTATACAAATGAACTCTTTTGTTTTGTTTTGAAATTCTTGTTTTATTTTCATTATTCTATGAGTCTATGGCATATGCTTAATTGTTTTAAATAAGTTGTATATGTATTTTTTGTTTTCATTTGTTTCAAACATGTTGTTTATTGAACTTGTTGCCATTGGGATTGCAATGGCAACCAATTCTAGCTCCATGAGCCAACACTACTTCAAAACAGACCCAAATTCTCCCCTTTGGAAATATATTGATATGGTACAACAACTTCCAAGTGGTAGGGGTTATATTTAAATTTGCAATACGTGTTGTAGTAGGTTTTCAAGCTCATATAGTTGGGAGAATTCCCATTTGTGCCACATCCCTAGATTGGGCATCAAAGCTTGCCCAAGAAAAAATAATGTACCCATTCCCCAAGAGCAAGTCATAGCATATACTAATGAGTAGGAAAAATCAAATCAAGCAACATGCCACAAATTAAATCATCCTTTGTTGAAGAAAAGATCTCAAGGAATGAAGCCCCCTCCACTGTTGTCTAATCTTGGACTTGTAGAGAGCCACTCATTTTTTACCACATCTAAAAAACAACACATGGCTTTTACGCATACAAGATCAAAGGGATTGTTGGAAAAGAAATTTGAAAATGAGTCTCGAAAGATTACCGATCAACACATAGCGAGATGTCTCTATGCAAATAGATTGGCTTTCAATGTCGTTTGCTCACCATATTGGCAGCAAATGGTGAAAGCAATTAATGAGGCTCCAAAAGAGTACAAGGGCCCAAGTTTTGAGAAAGTGCATAGCGCCTTATTGGAAAAAGAAGTGAAGTTCATAGAGGATTCATTGAAGCCCATAAGAGATTCATGAGCCGAGACAAGGGTGTCCATCATTTCCAATGTATAGAAGGATGCAAGAAATCAGCCATTAGTCAATATTATTGCAATGTCCCCTTAAGGAGCAATTTTTTTAAGGCAATGAATTGCAAGGGAGAGGTCAAGGGTGGTGCATTTATTGCTAACATTCTCATGACAGCCATTGAGGATGTGGGGTCTCAAAACATTGTTCAAATCATAATAGACAATGTCAAAAATAGTAAAGCAGCTAGTTTATTGGTTAAGGAAAATTACTCACACATCTTTTGGATACCTTGTGTTGTCCAATCCCTCAACCTTATGATACAAAAAATTGGCACCAAAATTGATTCAATCAAACAGGTATATGTCAAGGCCAAAAAGATCCAAATGTTCACCACCAACTACCATATGTCATAAGGCATATTCAGATCATTCTGAAAACTGGAGTTGTTGAGGTAAGTGAAGCAATAAGCTTTATTTTGATAAATATGTTTAACTTCAGTAAAAAAAATTAATTAAAAACTTTATGTTAGCTTAAAAGCAGTTGAGAACCTTCAAACCGGCTATCAAAGTCTTGGATTGCAATACTTGTTGAAGTCTAAAGTTAGGATTGCTACTTAAGGCAAAGCAGGGTAGTCGTAGGCTGGGCTAAGCTTACAAAGGGCTAGATTGTATTGCAAAGAACCTCCACAAATAGGCTGAATATTGTTGGTTGGGTGACATATGTTGGTTGGATTCCATACATGTTGGAGTTACACAAAGGACATGTTATTCTTCTGCATATGATTAAAACAAAGAGATTTTCAAAATTCTTCTAGTTTATCATTATCTTGAGCTTTCGTTGTGTACTTTGGGCAACTTTAGCCAATTGTTCATTCTACTTGCTTACCATTTCCATCACCCAGGTGAATTTGGCCATGTTAGCACCATCCGCAGCGGCTTCCAAGCTAAAGGTGTTCTAAGCTTCATAGTGCCTTACATGTATCTAGTTTAAGTTAGTTATAGGAGTAAATTTTGGCTGCCTTTTTATGATTGTTGGTTCATTCGCAATGTTTAGTTAGGGCCAATTGTGGATGTAAGCCCCAGACAAGAAGAAAGCTTGAGCTGCATCTTCTAAGCTAGGACTATGAGTTTTTCTACAGGAAAATGTTATTGGAATTGAAGTTGAAGTTCACCAATGAAAACCCCAGAGATTTCTCACATGGCCTTATGCCGTTGACCGGTGAGGGTGAGCTTAGTACCAAAGAGATTTCACAAAAATAGAAACCTTCAACTAGTGCTTCTCAACTGTAAATAATTCCGTGCATGATGGTACATTCAATCCGATTGGTCGGCTGTTATCCATTCAAATGAAATACACATGAGAGGAATACAGTTGGGTAGTAGGAAAACTTACAACTATATCATCAACATCCATAAAAATGTCTTCAGGGGGTGCAAAGGAGGGGCCCTTAGCCAGTTTACAGCATGCTCCACACCCACTCACGCAACTCCATTTCCCATCTTCCTCCCTCGGCTTCTTCCCGTTGCCCCCTTTGGCCTTAGACTTTTCCTGCCTTATTTCCATTCTCTTTTTCGCCATTGCCAGTACATTTAACCTTGGCATGGCATTGTTTCTCAAATATTTAGGTGATGGAACGACCGAAGGAATGCCTGTATTTCTTATGTGTATTGCAATCACCATGTTTTCTCTGATGAGATATATACAGCTGGTTATTGCTTAATCAGGCCTGTTCTGCGATGATATATGTGTCGATGCTATTGTAACTATGTGGAAATGACGATGTCATAATGCGAATTGCTGGTAACGTGTGCCTTGGATATTCGAGGGAGATTTAACAACTGAAGGCGTAGTACTCATGTCTATGAATCTCAATCTGCAATGGAAACTCCCAATAAGATTTAATATTTGAAATTACATATTATCTTATCTTAATATAATTAGCTATATATGGATGAACGGCGCAATTTATTTGCAGTTAGAGTTATTTTTTTATTTTTTATATATCCTTTTATTTATTTTTATATATTTGAAATGATCTATTTTTATATATTTAATGTTTACGAGATCTTTTATGTAAATATTGTATTTTTTTTGTTTTGGGTCAATCCTATGAATAAAAGATCAATCTTATATCTATACATCTTATCTTTGAGATTCAAAAACTCATTCAAATATGATTAATTTATATTCATTTAATTTTAATCAATGAGACAACTTGATACTCATTTTGTATGATAATTGTTATGTACTTGTATTTAAAGGCAATGAATTGCATTCATTTATTATCTTAGAACCATTCAACTTCCTAGAACATTTATTAGAGGAATGTTTCAATTGATGTAGTCAAAGTAACACCATTTATTTCAAAATCGTCATTTAGAAAATTTGTACAATTGCTTGTTCCTACCCATCTTTAGCATGACCATAAAGTTGGTCTCTTTAGGGGTTTGACCTCAAAGAACTTGCACCTAGCGATCCAACAACTTCCTTAAGGTATTGTTAAATACCAACAATCCCTAACAACCAACAAGAAGCGAAGATTCTAATGAATCAAAGAGAAAAATTATGTAACCAATAGGATTAGATCCACAACTACAAAATCAATCTAAAACCACAAATTGGTCTAGAAAAATACATAGCTTTACACAAAGATTAAGACAAAAGCATATCCATATTAGTGTCTTTATATTCCAGAATTATAGATTCAATGTCTACATCAAAAATATCCTTATTGTTCTTAGAGCTAGGTACACTTCTCCTTCACATTTAAATTCCTAGGTTAGCATTTAATTCTAAAGTATCACTCTCATAGTTGTCATTTAATTTATTTGGGTTTAATTATTAATTGATTACTTGTATTTATTCAATTGGTCTAGATTAAGCTTAGAGAAAGGTTGTTTTCCTTTACAATATTGTGAGGGTGAAAAAGTGCATCCCTTACAATTTTTCCTCATTTTACACCATTTTCTCAAGCGTTTTAAGTACATTATGATGTAATATAATTATAATTGATGTGTTGCTTCCACTAGTCTTGGATTTACCTCTACACATGTCAACCTTAGCTTTTAGATCAATACTTCTTTTTTCAAGTCAAAATTATGTGTAGTTTTAATCTAGTTTAGAACCACACATGTAGTTTTGACCCCTAAATTATATAAATCATAACTATTTTTGGGTCCAAGCTAACTTAATTCCAATCAATTGATACATGTTGATTCTAATTATGAAATACTAAAAATTGCATACTAAGATGTTATATAAAAGGACAAAACCCTGGGTCACTTGATCATCCAGCAATTCTTAGAAGGAAATATTGCATCATCATCATGAGAGCAATTCATCCACCATAGCACTATCATCTATACTCATAAGGACAAATATAAGCATTACATTATGCTTAGTGTATATGCAATCTTGATTCAAATCACTATATTGATTTAAGGTTTAACTAATTCAAAAGCTAAGAAGCTAGTTGCCCTCCTCTCCTAATAGAACAAACTCTACCAATTCTCCATACCACCAAACTATCTAGATTATTACTAGTGAACATATTTTTGAATAGATCTAATAGCAAGTTGAAGGCTACAACTTTTAGGTTTAAAATAGCACATGAAGGGATCAAAATTTTAGGTGTAGGATTAACCAAAATGAAATGATAAAATAATGTATGATTTTTCAAGACTCGACCATGTAAGTCTAATGATAGAACATTGAGGTGAATGAAAAGCATGATCTACAATAAACTATTCCTTATCATCATATAGCTAAGTAACTTAATTATTTTTTATATATTTCTATAACATTTTGAGACTCGACTAATTAAATTAGACTAGTTTGATTATAATTACTTATTATATTTAGTTGTCAAATTTATTTTTTAAAATAGAGGTTCATCCCATAATGGGATGGTAAAGTGGTGGTGGTGGTGTTGTGGCCACCAAGGTTCAAACCTACATTGGGACATTGTGATCGCAAGCACTATGCCTTTGTTGATTCAATGTGCTTGCAAGCTTGAACTACAAGGTTGAAGCTACTAACAACGTCCATGCCATGTGATAAGAATTCAAGCCTTTGTTGTTCCAATCCCTAATTGGGCTACTGTGCTCATAAGCTTGGTGCCCCTATTGGGCTACTATGCTTGCAAGTTTGGACTATTCACTTGCATTCATGTCGGGGAGGAGGCCCCTCATTTGTGGCCTTCCTTGGATTGGGCCAAGGTAAAAATCCCTACCTCTTGGCTCGAGCTAGACTAAAAATTCCCAAGGTACCGATAAAAAAAAATTTAAAATATATATTGATGGTCTATATTTTTCAAATATTATATGATGGTATATATTAGTAATCATAGCCCAAAGATGGTGAATGGTTATTAACTTCATTTAATTAATTTCATTTGTGTTCCATGTTTTAATGTGATAAGGGATAACTTATACTATCACAACTCATAAAGGACCTATCACAACTAATAAAAATAAATAAAATAATTTGGTCATTCAAATCAATAACTTGGGTATTAAATATTAGATGAAGTTGGTTTTTAAAATAATATCAAAAAATAATTTAATACTAAATTATTTGGTTTTGATGAGATATAATAATTTCTTAAAGGTTTTGCAAATGGGATAAGCAAATTTAATTGTAATTATAAGTAGGATCTTGAAAAGTTGTGATTACTTGGGCTAAATCATGATAGTGATGATTGGTGTAATTTATGGATTTATGGATGCAAACATCTCCTAATTTATTTAATGTTAATTGAATTAGGATTTATTAATATCATACAATGCTTCATTTTGCTCCACTTCCACTACTTTGCTAATGTAAACAAGATGTAGTTTACTAAACATTAAATATTACATAATTAAAAAAACTATAAGCAATGTATCAACTTAGAGAAATACCTTTTCTTGATTCATAATTATCATTGTCATTGTGAATATTCCATACCCAACACATTTGTATTTTTAGATAATTAGAGCTTTTATAACATGGCCTCTAAATTATGTTGAGTATCCTAAAACATCAATCTAAGAACATCTAAGTTCATGCTCCTTATAATGCCAAAAATTACACCCCATGTAATTTTACATTCCACAAACTCCCCTTCAACCTAATAAAAGATAATAATTCAATTCCCTCTTTCACATAACTTTAATTTCATCCTTAAACCCTTTATTTTTAGTCTTCAAGTTTTTTTTTGTTGGAGAGACTAGCATGACATGCAGACGTTTGTGTGTCGCACAAATGTCCCAAAAAAAAATTTGATCCTCTGGTCGTTGGGATGTTACACTTACGCCTATCCACAAAGTGTAACGCCTCTGTGGTCAAAGACTCGCCAAAAAATACCTTCTTGCATGCCTTTTCTTCAGTATTTCAACTATTCTCTCACTTTTCACTCTTTCAAGTTCTTTATATCTCATTTTCATTTTATACCATATCTACACCATTTTCTTGCACGTCTTGGCTTCTACATCAACCTTTTGGCTCTCTTGGCTTGTCTAGAGTGTTACATACTCTCCTTCAACATTGTTAGCTTGCTTAAGGGGAGGTAACTTCACTCTCTCTATTTCATTATCATGTTTTATGTCAAGTAGCATATCAATATTCTAGCTTGTCTATTTATTTATCTTATCTATCTATTTATCTTATCTATCTATTTTCTATTATATTTGTCTATTTGATTGCCCATGGAGGTGGAAACACCAAAACAGGGATTTGACTGAGGAAAGCCCCAAAACATCCCCAATATTTTTCCTTGTTTTTGTGTGTGCAAATTGTTGACTTGGAGCATTACGTGAGGCTTCGTAGAAATGGACCTCTTATGATTTCATTCTTCTATTTTCTATCTCGTCACTTTGTTTCATTTAGTTTAATATTTGCATGTTAGTTTTATTCATTTTATTTTTGTCATTTCCATTATTCTATTATTTTAGTAAAAGTTCCATATTTTAGTCTCTGAATAGCAAGTAGACTCTATGTTTCTGTTAGCATTTTTTATTCTCAAACTGTACAATAATACAACATGTAGTGGGGATGTTTGTGTGCTGCTGTCATCCTTGGCTGAGAACCAGTCAACTTGCTCATGAGACCTTTGAAATCTACTCTTTCGATCTCTAAAGTCTTTATTCTGAAATATATCCTAAAACATAAAATATAGTGAAAATTTTCTTTGTCCTTCCACCTTTGTCACCTGAGCTTTTCCCTTGGCATAGTATAGGAACATTATCTCTTCGACAAGGTAGAGGGGTGTCATTTTTCCTCCACTATATTTTGGTGAACCAGATGTGAACCTATTCTTACCTTTATCTTTTTGTCAAAAAAAATTATTCTCTCTTGTCAAGACGTGTATTGGATAGAGTATTGTGATTATTTTTATTAGTTTCACAACCCAATCCACTACCTCCAGATACGTAGTTGGGAGAAGTTATTGACATCTAGATATGGGGTCTAAAAGATAGTTTAGTCCTCCTTGTGAAGGTCCTAATTTTAAGGAATTCTCTATAGGACTCTCAATCAATTTTTCCCCTCCTTGTGTCTCCACTCACCTATCAGTTGAAGTTCAAGTGCATACCCCACCAACCTCTCCTTATAACTCTTCCTCTTGCATAGATAATGAATTTTCTCCAGTGGTTCCTAGTAAGTAGATCCATTCTTTGGAATTAAGACTTGGATAGTTTGAAGATTTATTAATAAAAGAAAACACGTGCTCTTAAGTTACTCATCTCCTTAATGGTTTGTAAATTTTACTTATTTTAGATCATAGAGGTTTGGAGTTACTTCAAGGGATTACAAAAATAGTGGAAACCCATGTTCCCTCGTACACTTCTATCTTGGGTAACCCTCAATATGTTCAATTGTAAATCACTGGCCAAAAATTATATGTTCTAATACTAGGAGTGTCTATGCATATGGTTGAGACAAGTCCTTTTGTTCCTTCCATTTTTGTTGCTGAAAATACCACCACCACATCCATGGATGTTCCTAAAATTAAAGTGAACTGATTCCCCTTGGGATTAAAAATTACTACATCCAAAACCCAAATCCCCTCCACCTCTGGCACCTCAACTAGTCAGGCTCCATCAACTGATCTTGTCCTTAATGCTCTATTATAGATCATGGGGTAGATGTAATCTCAGTTGGCCAACTTGACTAGTTCCACTTCTCAATCGACGCTTCAACTATATTACGACTTCATAGCCCTTTGTCCCCTGCTATTATGAATGGAAATTCCTAAATTTGATAAGTACAGTGGTAGGGTAGAACAAAAGACACATGTCTCATCCTTCACCACCATGTGTATCGACTTATTTTACCACAATGCTTTGTTAGCAAATATGTTCCTACATTCCCTCAAGGATGCTACTTTAGAATGGTTTTTCTCAATTCCCAATAATTTTATCTTCTCTTTTGACCAATTGGTAAATTAGTTTTAGTAACAATTTCAAGCAAGCATTGGACCAAAGATCGCCTTCACCGATCTTGTCTGGTTCAAGCAAGGAACCCACAAAAAATTAAATGATTTTGTTTCTCATTATCAATCTATATTCTCCCAATTCTCCTATGCTCTATCAAATTCTGACATACATCATGTTTTTGTTGGTAACCTATTGTTGGTATTGCAAGGGAAGTTCCTTCTAATGAAATACCCTTCCTTTGATCATTTGTGTGTCGCACTACATGAATATTAGCAATCAATGGCTAAGTACAAGGGTAATCAGTTAGTCATGTCTATTTATGGGGAGTTGAAAATAAATGAAGTGGTAGTGAACATGGTATATGTTCCTACTAACAAGAACTCTATAATACATAATATAATCTTTATAAAGTTATCTCAGTCCTACACGAATGTTCTTCAAAAATTCCTAAAAGATGGTTTAACCTCCCTTCTAGAAGTAAGACTACTATTTGAGCCCTATCCTAGAACTAGTATAACGCATAAAATATTTTTCAATACCATCAAGTTTCCAGACATCATACCAAATAATGCATGCATCTTAGGCATGTTATCCAAGACCACATTGACAACGGTACCATCTAACTTGATGGTAAGAAGAAAAATTCAAAAAAAATTGTAAGCAAACCTAATAGTTAGTTGTAGATATACACAAATCCTTTCCCTTCCCACTCTACTAACTTGATAGTGTCTACCTCTTCATCTATTGATCCTAGTCCATTTGAATACATGAACATGGTTTTGTTCACTCATGTTCCTCCTTTAGGTCACGTGGATAAGACACTTTGTATAACATTCACACCATGTGACTTGTCTCTCAATAGGGACCTTCTCTGTTGTATGTATACCGACTTGAGTCAATGATAACATCATGAGTGGCATTATGGTTGACCCTACAAGTCAAGTCAATGTCATCATGGAGGAGACTCTCTTCATAAATAATCTATGCAAGGATAAATATGATGAGTCACATACCACATTCCATATACATGATGGTCTTTCTATCCCACCTATTGGTTCTATCTCTTTGTCAATCCTCATTGGACCTAAAACTCTTGATGTCCCATTTTTTGTGATACTTGAATCTAACCTATTCAGGGGAATTTCATGGCTAGACTTTATGAATGCAGTCACCTCTATTATCCACAAATGTCTAAATTTTCCTCATGATTGCACACTGTATACAATCTAGGACACTAGATACAAACTTCTTGTGTCATGTGGGGGCTTTTCCCTTGATCAGTTTTGGCCTGCCCTAGTTTACCACCAAGAGGGGACTTGATCTACAAGGTCTACTTTAGGTATAAGACTGGAGGTTCAGTCTCTAATGGTGTTTTCCCGCCTTCTTCCCATGTTATCTCTATGAAGGCTTCTATGTGTGCGCAACAATGTGCCTTGTTCTCTGCTCCTCCAAAGGCTAAAAATAAGAAAACTCTCACCTATGGGCCTTCCCATTCTTCTTCATCTTCTTCTACAACTTCACAACCCTTAGCGATGTCCTTTGTTCCTACTATTGTGCCTAGTACAAGAAAGGAAAGGTGCCCGTGTTGTGGAAGTCTAAACCACAAGTCTTTCAAATCCCTATTTTTCCCACTATCCCCGGCCCATCCTCTATGGTAAGGGGAAGCATACACGTGGATTTATTCGTGCATCTCAGCCTCTGAGGCCTCCTCCCATTCCTTCATCCACCTTTGAGGTAGACAAAGGAAAGGGGCTCGTGGTCGAGACACTTGTCCCTATATTTGTTCCTCCTCCTATCTCTCCTCAAGAGCTCACTCTTTTGTCAGTAATGACTACAAAGACTACTCCTTAAGTAGAACAAATCCTCCAAAGCCTTCTCATACTGCCCTTCCTAGTGCCCATAACTGTCACAACCAACTTGCACATGAGTGTAAGCATTGTCGATAGGCATTGACCTAAGAGCATGAGGCCTCACAAAAGACCAAGGAGGACCCTTATGTCTCTACCTATGTTTATGCTTTTGTCTTTGTTTTTGTTTATGTTCTCATTCCTGCTTCTATTCCATTGCCTCTATCTTGCTTTTGGATTCCTCAATGGATCCCTATGAGCCTCACCCTAAGAAAGTGCAAGTGTTCATCACTCCTTTTGCAGAGCCTCCTTTGATCACCTCTTTACCATATCTTCCTCCTTTTCCTAAGGCCATCGACATGCCTCATATGAAGGTTGTGTCTTTTCTAGCTCCTTCTCCTTTTTCCTCTTCCACTTCTACAACGAGGATCCCACATCATCCACTTAAGCATAAGTTGGAGAATGACTTCATTTCAAATAGAGGTTGCAAAAAGTTTTCCTTGCCCTCTTCATATTGTTCCACCCTAGTGTGCACCATTCATGTGACAAATAAGGCACCTTCTTCACTTGAGTTTATCTTTGCCCCTTTTTTAGAGGTTAGTAATGACTCTTTGGTTTTTTGTCCTCCTCATGCTCAAGCAACGTAATTCACTTCAAAGAAGTGTATGTTTGAATCATTGGAGCATATTTTGACTTTTTCATCCATATTTGCTAGATTGATGGTGTTGGTCTCGCACGAGCTCAACAATGAATACCTCAAGGGGGATTCCTCTTTGGCTCTTACTACAGGAAATTCAACATGCATCACTCTTTATGTCCCCCCTATAGGCTTGTCTTCCCTTCTCATACAATGATATAGATTGGGAGCAGGATGACTTGTTGGAGGTGTCAAACTAGAGTAGTACCTCCTCTTTATCTTTAGAAATTATATTTAAATGATTGTTTTTGTTCCCCTATGCTTGTTTGTTAATGTTTGTGCTCTTGCATGGAGGACCCTTGCTACCCTTGTAGGCACTTGGATACTAGAGATAAAATCTATCATACACTTCTTTCATTTGTCTCATTATTCTTTTATTTGTCGTAATCTTTAATTTTTCACATCGGGAACAATGTAAAGCATCGAGCCATTTAGGCCTCTTCTATAATGTACCCTTCTCAACACTAGTTCATTTTAAGACTGTTAGCCTATTTCGGAGGCTTGTAGGCTAGTCAAAAGTAGAATTAGGGTTTCCCATTTTCTAGGTGGATTCCTTCAGTGTTTTCAAGGGTTACATGCAAGATTTTGGTAGAGAGATTTCTGGGTTTTTCTGGGTTTTCAAAGGGCTTCAGAATGGTATGACATGCATTTTCTTCAAAGGACATTTTTGGACTTACTATTTTTAGTAAGTTACGATAGCTACCCAGTTTGTGCTCTAACATAGTTTGGAGTCACTATTTTTAGAAGTATTCTATTTTTAGTAAGTGTTATTTTTGGCAATACAATTTGGCAGCAGTTCAACACTGTTGTACCCAAACCAATTTTTTTGCTTCATTAAGGCATTTTGATTAAAATGGTCTAAATCTTGTAAAATTGTTGTCAAAAGTCAACTTTTGGGAAAATCAAGTATGGGGTTTTTGTCAGTTTGGTGTCTGGAAGATATTGGAAAATTTTGGAAAATTTGAAAATTAGGGTTTTCGAACCCCTATTTTTAGGTCAAAACCCTAAAAATTGAATCTTGTTAGAATTGACTAAAAATTATTTTGATTGGATTATTTCACTTCACGATCACAGTGGTGAAGTCAAAATTAGGAAAAAGTCAGTTTAAGTTTGGAGGAGAAAAGTTAGGACCTCTGAGGTCGTCAATGGTAGATGGCCAAATACCAGGTGTCGAAATCTAAGCTTAAAATGCTCCAACAATGTTTCTATGGCGAGATATGTTCAAAATGATGCTTCATCATGGAGGGGATATTTTTCAAGGTGAAAATCATTGAAATTTTTCTAACTCTGGAAATAAAAGAGCCCATGGAGGCCAGGGCACCCTAGATTTTTGAGGCCTAGATCAACCTTTTGGGATTTGTTACTTCCAAGAAGACTATCTAGCACCTAAAACTAGAGATTGAACGGGGAATGAGGGAGATGAAAATAGTGAAAATTTGACTAACACTGGAGCAAAAAAGTGCCTGTGGAGGCTAGGGGCACCCAACTTTTTGAAGTACCAGATGAAACTTTTTTGAGAAAATGATACCCAAGATGTTTGTCTCAGACTTGATTAGGCTTCGCAACGAATTCATCAATGGGTTAATCTAAGTTGTTGAACTACCAAAATCAGGAGTCAAACATAAGGTTTTAATCATGGTCAAAATGTCAAAAAAGCACAAAAGCGCCCCTGGAGGCCAAGGGTGCCCAAGGTTTTGGACCCTCAAATGCAGTTGTTTGGGTTAGCTCAAATGCTCATCCTGTCTATGATGCTTCCAACTTTCCATTGCATACCTCAGTCGAATCAGAAGACAAGTCAATAGCCTACAGATGGAGATTAAGTGGATTATCAGCAAGTCTAAAAAATGGCTAAGTCTGGGAGTAAAAGTGCCCCTGGAGGCCAGGGGTGCCCAAGTTTTTTAGCTGCCAAATGATTTTTTTAGGAAAAGTGTTCTCCAAGAGATCATGTTCAGAATTGAGCTAGCCCTGCAGTGACCCTATCAACCAGCTCTGAAGTTGTTCCAAGTGTCGGAGAATGCGAGATAAAGTGAGGTCAAAATCAAGTTGAAAATGATGAAAATGCTTGAAAATTAACTAAGTATGAAGGTAAAAAGCGCCCCTAGAGGCCAGGGGTGCCCAGTATTTTGAGGCCTCATAAGTTAGAATTAGGGTTTGCAACCTCAAGGAGCTCCTTGTCAGTTTTGATCTTGCTCTTCAATTAAACTATCAGCTAGTCTACTAGACACATTAGTCAATCAGAATCAGTGATTGAACATAGCCTCCGGTGACGTTTGCAAATTGAAATTTTCAAGAAATTGGATAGTTTGGAAAGATGACTCCCAAGTCAAACTTTGACTTTTGAACTCAAGTGCAAAGTGATGCCCTACAATAGAGGAGTTTGTTAACTCAACTTAAAATAATATTAAAACATCAATTGCACTTCTGAGTCGAGTTCAAAAAGACTTAATTTTCACTTGCATGTGGTGAATTTATTTGTGCATGTAAGGGTGGCGCCCAAATTAGGGTTTATTTCATTCAATTAACTGAATTTGAGGTCTAATGATATCATGGCACCCAATTTAGGAATTTGCATGTAAGGGTGATGCCTTTCTTCATAAATTTTATTTATTGAGGCCTTTGTGCATCCATTATTTTCATCATGGGTTGAGGAAAAACACATATTTTCTCGTGCAAGCAAGATTTGAAGGCGCTACAAGTGAAATTTTTCAGTGTTCTTCACAGTGCCAGGTCTAGATTTTTTAGAGGAATTATTTTCCAGACTTCATCATTTGAGTTCATGCATTCCAAACTTCATCAAATCGAATTCAAGGAATAGGTGTCATTTTCAAAGACAAAATATAAATTATATTTTCTATCTCTAAAATTCTTCTATCCTTGTCTCAGGTTTTCTCTCGCATGTCAAAGTAAATGACATCTTTTTTAGAATTTGATCATCTGGGTTCACATAATTCAACATCAGCAGCAAAACCCATGTTTCTAAATTTTTCAAGAAAATTTCCCTATTACTTCACATTTTGAAGTATTGTGCTTTTTTTCGAAGATTTTTTTGCAAGCAGGTCAAAAACTCAATTTTTTCAAAATCAAATCATCTAGGTTTGTTTAGCTCACTGGCACCTACAAAACCCATGTGCCAGCTTTTCTCAAGAAAAATTGCCCCTGGTGCCCCTACAATTTTTGTTCTGAAAAGCCTTTGCATGCTTGAGTAAAACTCATTTTTTCAAGTTTCTAACAATCTGGGTTGGCTTAGAATTTATTTCTCTACAAAACCCACATTTCAAAAAAAATCCTAATAATTTCCCCTCAACTGGCTATTTTTAGCCTCATTCGAAGCCATTTTTAGCTTTTTTTGAAGTTTTTCCAAACATATTTGACTTTACAGTCAAAATTCAATATTTTCAAAAACACAATTCAATCTAATAGAATACAAGGACAAATCAGTCTTAGTTCATGACTTTTTGAAAACCTTTGATATAGACTTGGGTCACGTTTATCTAGTGATCAAATTGAGCACGTTGGAAGGCATTGACAGCTTGACAGTCAAGAATCTTGATCACTCAGGTTTGCTTGCAACATCTATTTCTACCATGGTATTTTATCTTGAGTTTTTCATTGCTTGCATTAAGTGTCACGACTCATCTACAAGACAAATTAGATCAGCTGATGGGAGAGTCTTTTGCAGCCTCAAGTTGAGGGTTGTTGAGAAGTGCTTTGCCATTCCACCTCGTTCAAACAATTTTTTCATAGTCATGGAGGATTGCGACAAGATATGGTAGGGAGACAAGGAAATGTCTCAAAGAAAGGTTGATCAAAGGTGGCTAAAGGAAAAAAAACTAACTTTCCAAAGAAGCTTGACCATGGGGAGTTCAAGGATGAGGTTGCTATCCTGATAACTTTGCTCAACTGGATTACAAGTCAAGAGGAAGGTCATATTTTCTGACCCTGGATATTCTATGTCATTTCCTAAATTATCGACAATAAGGAGCACTTTGGCTAGGCTATGTTGATCAGTGAGGTTATTCACCAACAAATCACAAGTTTCCTTAAAATCCATGAGTCTCACATGGTTTTTTATTTGGTCTACCTAATTGCTTTCCAAGGAAATTTTAGAAATTTGAAGACCATTGGAACTCTTGGAGTTCAAAATTTTCATGAATACTACCCACAATTGGAGTTCTCAAAGGTTGAACAAGATTTCAAATAAGTGAATGATCACTTCTTGATGAAGACAATCAGAGACCTTGATAATGAGATGCACATCAAAATATTGATCAAGGAAAAATCAACAATGGAGAGTTGGGCATATTGGTTCATCCAATTTCCCACTTTCACATATATTCGAGTGTATGGTTACACCGGACAACCTATGATACTACCTAGATATCCATCAGAAAAGGTCTTTTTTATGGAGTTCATAAGACAGGTTCACAATGTTCATACTTTTCTTTGCAATAGGCACAAACAAGTGTTCACCTTTCATTTTGGATTGGGTATTTTCAAATGTAGGATGAATGCTAATTGCAAGTTGATGAGCAACGAGTTATCAAAACTCCATCTCAAGTATCTCAATGAGAAGCACTCCTATGATCCTTTGGATCACTATGTAGCTTAGTTGAAGCGAATTTGGTCACATAGGCTAGCACTTGAGTACTTTTGGGTCAACTGCAAAGATGAATTTAAAGTACTCAAACATCACTATTGTAGACTTACTCTTCCTCAACTTGTTGATTTTATATCAGAATACATTGAAGGTTTGTCAGATGATGACGAAGAGGCGTTACTTAGCACATTCATCAAGGATCAAGTTGCTCACCAACCAATTCACCAACTAGATTGGTACGTTAGAGAAAGTACTTCAGTTGAGGAGCTGTCGAGAGGAGTTATCAAGACTAGCATGTATTTCTTGGACAGCAAGAGAAGGTGGAAGGTAGTTCCAATTGCATAATTTCCAATGGTGTTTTCTTCACTACCTTCTACATCAAGGTTTAAACTTAGATTTAAGGCCATAATTCATCCACCTAAGGGTGTCAGAGTTAGTGGAAACATAGAGGGAAGGAGCACAAGTAAGCAAAAGTAGATTGAGAAAGCGCTAGAAGTTCCATTGGAGCCAATTGTGCAAGCTAAAGCTGGTTCTTCATCTCCTGGCTCACCATTTTCTCCTTAGTCACCTCCCATCCAACTTGATATTAACTCAGAGCCAGAGTTGTCAGTTCATGAAACTTCAGTACCAATTGATCCACTAGAGAATGATACAACTATAGCAGTTTCACCTAGAGAGGTTGACTTCGATCACTAGTGTTGGCTTGAGAGGACTTTGGGAAGAGGAAGGTGAAAGCCTTCCTATCAACTTGATCTATCTGAGTTTGGCAGTCCCTATCATGATATGTTAAAAAAGAAGAGCAAGAATTAGGTACACATAGAGAAGAATCCTGAGGCAGAGATCATTATTGAAGCTGCTACACCATCGAAAGGCAAGAGTCTTGATGAAGTTGAAGTTGGTGATTTCACCTTCGTTAAACCTAATCTTGGTAGGAGCACTCGACACATGGACGTGAGCCTCTTTAAGGTTATTGCAAGTAATCTTGAAGACCAAGTCATGAAGGATAGAGAAGACAAGATAGCCCTCAAGGCTGAAAATAAGTAGTTGCGACAGTACATCTCAGATCTTCTTCATGGAACCTTAAGCAAGGCAGCGATTCTTCCACAGCTTTGAGAGACACCTACAAATCAACAAAATTCCAGTCAGTTGGTCAATCATGGAAAGCTCTTGGAGAATTGGATAGAGGATTTCATTGTTGCAGGAAGATACCTTCTCACAAAGTTGTACTAGTTGAGGTACGATGCACATGATCTTCATTAGGGAATCCAATGACTTGAGTTGATTATGGCAGAGGGCAAACTGAAGCATTTGATTCTCATTTCTCAATTGGAAATTGCATACGACACCGTTGTAGCAGATGAAGATAAAAGAAATATTTTCGCTTGGAGAGAACAACACCTCTTCAAAGTAGAAACATATGAAAGAATCTCTACAAAGTTGGATGCAATCAAAGAAGATGTCACTGGTGCACTCAAACTTGTGAGCGGATTCATCACTCAAATCTCGTGCCATTATCTTTGTGAAGATGGTACTTACATTGATCTAGAGGATGTGCAAATTGAGTTCCAAAATTTGGTTCATGACGGTCTTAATGGTGATCCTATGGCATCCAAGTTGAATCACTTCTCGGTGATGTCAACGAGTTTCGACAAGATAGTTGAAGAGGTCAAGGAGTGTCAGTAAATGATCAAGGATGGAGAGAAGGAATTGTGTAGGAAATATATCATGTTGGATAGCATCAAAGTGTCAGAAGATGAGGCAGTTAATGAATTCTTGGAGGAGATGATGGTGCATGACAACCTGGAGTAAGTAGACAGATGGATTCATAGTTTCCTAAAGATAGAGTCATAAGCAGTAGTCAACTCAACATAATTCTTAAGTTTTGATTGATGATTCATGCACGCTTATCTCATCTTCGGGGTTGTCTATTGGAGGAGGCTAGACTTTCAGTTAGGATCTAGTTAACTGATGTTAGTTATCAGTTGACTTTCATTTCAATAAGGACTTGCATGTTGCAAACATCTATTTAGTTTATTTTAGTTTAGTTAACTGATTAGTTGCATACATTTAGAATTAGAGAATAAACTCTTGCATGCTTGCAAGACTAATTGTAAACTCAAGGAGATTTTAGGGTTCCCCACTCCTTGAATTTCTATAAATAAGAGCACCCTTGCTCATTTGTATTTTAACTTTTTTCTCGTAATAGCAAATTGTTGTGCCACCTTGTTGTGTAATATTGTTATTCAGTATTTGTTCATATTGTAATTAAAACTTTTGTTGTGATAATAAATTACTGAGCCACCTTGTCGTGCAATATTGTTATTTTGTATCTGTTCACTTAGTTAAATATAAATCTGCTTTGATTGTTCATTGTGTGTGTGTCTCGTTATGCAATTTGTTGTCCCAAATTTATTCTTGTTGTGGTTAATAAGCTTGTTTCATATCTACATCTTGGATAGGAGTCCCTCCTCCTTGGGAGTTTATAAAAAAATTTTATCGTGTGATGTTATTAATAATCTTTGTTTCATATCTACACCTCAAATAGGAGTCTCTCCTCCTTGGGAATTTAGAAATAGAGATTGTCGTTTAAGTTTTGTTTCTAATAAGTTACTTTCAGCCTACACTTTAGATAGGTGTCCCGCCTCTTTAGGAATCCTAGAACTAACTTACGATTTGATGTTGTTTCCAATAACCTTCATTTCAGCCTACGCCTCAAATAGGTGTCCTACCTCCTTGGAAATCTTGACTTAAAGATTATTGTATACCAATTCCCTACTCCTAATTCCTCTTTCTCTATTTATCTAGAGGAGATAGGATAGTTTTATCATTAGCCTACTTGTAGTTAAGAATTTGTGAAACTAGAGAAAAACCTTAGCTGCAATGTATTGGTTTTCTTAACCTTGTGCCTCTTCTAGTTGAGTCAAAAAGATAGGATTTAAAACATTTACTTTTTCACACATATCAGCAAAAGAGGGAGCTTCCCCTCCTAATTTGAAGAGCAGTTAATCTATGCATAGTTGTTCATTTCCAATACACACTTCATAGGTGCAAATTGTAACGCTAACAAGCACTCAGTGTCTATTTTTGGAAAGACAGTTTATGCAGAGGCATCTCCAACTTTCTTGAAGCCTATTTTGGAAAGTTGGCAACTTAAGTTATATTTTAATATTGTGCTTTTTGGCCCCCTAACACCTAGACACATACATTAAAGTTGTTTTTAACTTGTGTTCTTCATGAGGTCATCCAATTTGGAAATACATAATTTGCATTTCATAAGGTTTATTTTTCTAAGTCATGTTGGGCACCCAAATTAAAGTCAAATTGCAAATTTAAATGAATATTATATTTCACTTCCTTGGGTGTCCCTTTTGGAGGGAAAAGGTGATTCAAACTTCTAGGTTGGAAAGCTATATATACAGGGCATTGCCACTTCATTTGGTATTCATTATTCATCTCAAAATAAAGTGCTCCCATATTTTATCCAGACTCTTGCTTCTGGGTTGGAATACCTCCTAGCCTTATTCAATTCCAAGCTTGCAAGATAACTCCTAGCTAGATTGTTGGTGCTCCTTCATTAAGAGGGTGCAACTGAGCTTCAAGGTGATGGATTCATTTGATATTTTCTAATTTTGGGTGTGGTAGTGAGTTGTTTTCTATTTTGTGCCATTTTTGGTGTGTTACTTTTAGTTTTCATGTTTATGATTTTGAGTATGGCTAAAGCACATTTTTGTTTGCATCTTTTTGAGGAGTTGGGTGAATTTTGTGGGTACTGATTCATTGGATGAATAAAATTTGGGCGCCCCTTTCCTCCAATTTTGGTGATTTTAACTTGTGTGCTTGATTTTTTGTTGAGGTTGCCCTTCTCTAGAAGATCATACCACATGTTGTAAGTTCCTTGGAATGTGTGCATAAAAATAAGAGTTTTTTGGGAGGGTATTGTTGCTAGAGATTGGATTCCTAGCCTCTAGGCATCATTTTCTTTCAATTTGAGCTCATTCAAAGGTGTTTTGAGAAAGTTACAAGCATATGGGTTATTTTTGGGGTTGCTGATCAGAAATTTTGAATGCTTCCATCATATACAAACCTAGTATTTTTTGTATTTTTCCATATTTTCTTGATGCTCATCTTTGTATTTTCCATGGAGAACATTGTCTAACATTTGGGCTTTCAAGTTGCTAAGAATATATTAGTTTTGTTGTAAAATATTTCAATATTGTAAGGTTGAATCAGTAGTACCGATCAACTCTTTCATTTCAACACTTTGTTTCATTCCCATTGAAGAAGTGGAAGAGGTTGGCTTTCCACCTAAGAATTTATTTTCCTTTTATCTTGTTGAAAAGTGGAAGAGGTTGGCTTGCCACCTAAGTATTTATATTTTCATATCTATCAGTTGGCTTGCTGCCAATATCATTTGTACTTCCAACATTTTCAGTTTATGTCTAATAGATCCCCTTACACTGTACGCTCTCACCTTGCCCACTCTAGGATATGGGTGATCAAAAAGTGAAGGGTTGATTTCAACTTGTCATCTTTCTTGGGCTAACATTAATGGATGAAGTGTTGTGTGTCAAAAATTTTAAAAAAATCTAAGGGGGATATTACAGTGGTATCAAAGCTAGTCATCCTGCCAACCTGTGACTTCAGTGTTTTAGTTTTTAGATGAGTGACAAAGAAATCAAATATTACAATAGAGATTTGAAGAGACAATAGTTTCAGACCCCCTCAGATCCTAAAGAAGATACTTTTTTAGAGGTTCTAAGGAACCGTGACATTGCATTTGAGACCATGGCAGATGAGGAGAAGGGACTAGCCCATGAGGAAGATAGGGGTGCTAGAACTGAAAGGAAGTTTGATATCATGTTGGACATTATGTCCCATTTGCTTGCTAAGATGAATCAACAAGTTACTCCAGTGCAACAAAACCAAGGGGCTGAAATAGTGCCTCTAATACAAATCCAAGATGGAGAATTATTGGTCAACATGTTGAGGTGACTAGAGGATCAACCTCTAGACCTCTTCTTCCCACCTTTGCTTAAAGGGAGGAACCACCTATTGAACCTGAAATACCTTTGGTGGATGAAGTAAGAAATAGTTACATGGAGTATGCTTCTCTTCTTGTTGAGATCCATGAGATTTTGTCTTTGGACCAATATATGAACAGGAATAAAAGGAGAGGAGGCAGAAGAATTGAAAATTATGCTCCTATGCCTCTAAGAGACTACCATAAAACTCTTGGGAAGGTTACTTTGGTTCACTTTGATGGAAGTGATAAGCATTTGGTGAGATCATGGGTCCAGAAGCTTAACAACTACCTCTCACTAAGATTGATGCTAGAAGAAGATGTCATCAAGTTTGCTACTTTGTGTTTGGATGGGGCTACCCATGAGTGGTGGTATCATAGTTTGGTCACTCTTGGCCATAAACTTATTTGTATCTATGATGAGTTTACCAACAAAATCATTGAGAGGTTTGATACCAAGGATCCTAAGGTCAAGTTTCATGAGTTAGCATAGTTGAAACAACATGGTTCCCTTGACTCTTACATTGTAGATTTCCAAAGGCTTTTTGTGATGGTTCCCAACATCACTGAAAGAAGACTTGTAGTATTTTTTTGTAAAGGACTAATGGAACCATTGAAGGGGTGGGTGAAATCATTTGATCCACTAACTCTTGATGAAGCAATCAAGAAATCTAGAAGCATGGAGTTGGCTGTCCCAAGGCCAAAATTTCAGTTGAGGAATTTTTCTCATAAGAAAGATAAAAAACATTCTTCCAATCAAAACAAAAATTTTCATTCTAAGATGGATGATGAACTTTGTGAAGAGCTCTGAAGAAAAAAACTATGTTGCACTTATAGAGAACCATGGAGTAAGGGTCACAATTGCTTCAATAAAGGTCATTCCCATCACATGTAGGCATATTCTAATTATGGATTAGAATTTGATATATCACATCAATAGTTTAATTCTATAGATAACGATAAAAAAGAGCTCCATAAGTGATGGATAAGGACCAAGGAAGTGGGGGTGCATTCGCCCAACTTTCTAGTTTTCAAAAAAATGAGTCTTTTAGGGTTCATGGAGTGCTTGGAGGGCATCGAATCGTTGCTCTAATTGACACTAAAGCAACACATAATTTCATTAATGAAGGGGTTGTTGGGGTTGTTGCAAAGAGAGGCCTCAAAATAGAAGAGTTTTAAGGTTTTAAGGTAATGGTTGTCAATGGATTTACTATCTCTTGCAACCAAAATATCTCCAATATGTCTATGCAGTTGGGTAACTATGAAGTCAAAGATGAATTCTATGTTGTTGGAATTGGAGATACAGATGCAATGCTTTCCATTGGGTGGTTGTGATCTCTTGGAGAGATTGATTTGAATCTACAAACCATGGGGTTGAAGTTTTCATCAGATGGGAAGAAGGTAGTGTTGAGAGGGATGTCAAATGGAGGCCCTCATATTGTGTCTTTCAAGAGGATGGAAAGGCTGATTTGTCATGACCAAGTTGAATGGGAAGTAGAGTTCTTAATCTTTCCATTCACTCCTGTAGAAGATAAGATGCACTACCATCCTGATATTCGGTCTTTGATTACCAAGAAGAGTAAGGTGTTTGGTAGTATACCACCTAGGAGACCTCTAGAAAGGGGGACTGAGCATGCCATAGATCTTAAAGAAGGAGCTAAACCTATCATTAATACTCCATACCAATACCCCAAGAAGCACAAAGATGAGATAGAGAAGGCCATCAAAGAACTCTTGGACATGGGTCACATTTTCCCAAGCAAGAGTCCCTTTGCTTTTATAGTTTTTTTGGTCAAGAAGAAGATTGACACTATGTGCATGTTCATAGATTATTGTTCCTAGAATCAAAAGACAATAAAAAACCAGTATCCCATTTCCAGGATTGATGAGATCATTGATGAGCTACATGGAGTTGTATACTTTACCAAGATTGATCTTAGATCAGGCTACCATCAAATCAAGATGAGGGAATCAAATATTGAGAAGACTGCTTTCAAATGCCATCTTGGGCATTTTGAGTTTCTAGTCACACCCTCTAGGTTTACTAGTGCACCTTCTACCTTCCAGTCCTGTATGAATAGGATATTTCAGAAGCAATTGAGGAAGTTTGTGCTTACCTTCTTCGGTGACATCCTCATCTTCAATAAGTCATGGGAAGAGCATCTCAAGCACTTAGAGGAAGTGCTTAACATCTTGGAATTTGAATTATTGTTTGCTAAGTAGTCCAAATGTGAATTTGGAATCATAGAGCTGCTTTACCTCAGACATGTGATCATCTCTAAGGGAGTTAGTGTTGATTTAGAGAAGATCAAGGCAATCTTGGTTTGGCCTCCTCTAGAGAACCTCTCTTAGTTGAAGGGCTTTTTGGGACTTTGTGGCTTTTACAAGAGGTTTGTGAACGAATATTCTCATATGGATTCCCTAAGCTTACCGATCTCACCAAAAAGGGGGCATTTTCATGGTTAGAAAAGCACAAGAGGTATTTGATAGATTCAAGCAGCTCATGAGTTCATGTCTTATGTTGGTCATACTTGACTTCTCCAAACCATTTGAGTTGTAGTGTGATGCTTCAAGGGAAGGAGTGGGGGTTGTTCTAATGTAATAAAATCATCCTATTATCTTAGAGAGCATAAAATTGAGGGGTGTTGAGAGAACTTGCTCAATCTATGACAACGAGATGCTTGCAATCATGCATGCATTGACCAAGTTCAAATAGTATTTGGTTGGGAGCAAGCTTGTGGTGAAGACTGATCATAACAATCTCAAACACTTCATGCATCAAAAGGATTTGAATGAGTGGCAAAAAAAGTGGGTGAGCAAGCTCCAAGTTTATGATTTTTAGCTTGAGTATGTCAAAGGGAAGAACAACATTGTCGTCGATGTTTTGTCTAGAAGGCCACACTTGAGCTCCTTGGTTGAGATCACTATTGATTGGAAAGAACAGATTATTGCATAGTATATCAAAAATTAGTTTGCTACAAGCTTAGTTTAGGGAACTTTGCATGATGAGAGGTATCGGTTGGTTGATGGTTTGATATAGTATAAGGGTAGGATCTTCTTGGTACTTGAATATAAGCTCAAAAAGAAGATTTATAATCATTTCATGACATTCCCTTGGCCGGTCATCAAGGGTATTTCAAGAATAATAGGAAGATTCATGAGAGGTTTTCTTGGAAAGGACTCAAGGATGAGGTCCTACACTACATTAAGGAGTGTCTAATTTGCCAATAGAATAAAAATTAGCACACTATACCTATTGATTTTCTGCATCCCTTACCTATTCCCAATCAAAAATTGGAAAGTATCTCGATGGATTTCATCACTGGGTTTCCAAAGGTGCAAGGGAAAGATTACATATATATTATTGTGGACAAATTAATGAAGTTTTCTCATTTCTTCACTATTACCAGCTCATTTATAGTAGCTTAGGTGTTGATTTGTTCTTTAGAGAGGTGTTCATATTGCATGGGTTGCCACAAAACATTCTGAGTGATAGGGACAACAAGTTCCTAAGTAATTTTTGGTAGGAAGTTTTCAAACTAAGTTGTACAATGCTCACTCCAAGCATTAGTTATCACCCACAGACTAATGGTCAAATGGATATTGTGAACAAGTGGTTGGAGGGCTATCTCAAGAATTATGTTTTAGGGCAATAGAAGGCTTGGGTGAGATGGCTTCATTTGGGAGAGTATTGCTACAACTCTTCCTACCACATGTTTATCAAAATGTCTCCTTTCATGGCTCTATATGGATATGAGGCCCTTAACTTCATAGATTTGATGTTTGGTGATAGTAGAACCCCTCAAGTGAGGGATATGTTGCAGTAGAGTCAGGAAATTTTGAGATCTTTGAAGGATAATCTTCACCATGCACAAAATCAATAGAAGTTGTGTATATGCATAAAATTGGTCATGTTTAATTATTCCTGACATTTAATTAAATATTTATTATTTAATTAATTCCTCTAAAATTTTTCTACATGTAATTAAATTTAACTAATTTAATTATAGTGTTCATTCATTTTATTCTCCCACCATAGTTAAATAAATTTATTTTATTTAATTATTCTGCATATCTACTTCATTAAATTAAATAAATACATTTTATTTATTTAAGTTAATTATCATCTTTTGAATTTAATTAAATCTTTTTAATTAAATTTAAATATCTCTTTTCTTTCTATTTTAAACTTTCCTCTAATTAATTAAATACTTTTATTTAATTAATTTCGTAAACACATGTCATTCCTTCAAATTTAATTAAATATTTTATTTAATTAAAGATCTTCTGCTTTCTTCAGATCATAATTAGATATTTCATTTAATTATGAAATCTTCTGATTTCCTCAAAATCTTAATTAAATATTTATTTAGTTAAGAAAAATCAACATGCACTCATAAATAAATAATCGAATTAGATAATTCATTATTTATCTTCTCAAAATCTTTCCATTTTTCTTCTAAAAAAATGATTTTTTAAATCATCTCATCTTATCTCTTCCATGAAAATGGAAAAATCTTGCTTTACTCATTTTCTTCTATTTTTCTCTTCAATCTCATCCATCTTCGACCATTCGATCTGTCAGGAATTATCACAGCCATTGGTCAATTTAGCCAATCAAAATCTTTCAAAAACTCTATAAATGCACGTGCAAATCCAAGCATTGGTTATGACGAACACAACATACGCATACATTATGCTTGCATTCTTGCATTTTTAGCATTTCAGCAATATTCTCATCATAGCATAATCTTGCATTTAGCATAGTATGCATTTTTAATCTCATTCTTCAGTAGCCTACTTCGTTGAGCTTGGCATTCCAAATCTGAGAGCAACTTGAGCAAAACGAAATGCTGGAGATAGAGAGCAATAAGACGACTTCGGAGAGGTTGCCATAAAATAGTTTGCTTACTTGTTTTTCTTTCAGTTTCTTTGATTTAATGTTTTATTGATTGTGTTTTAAATTGATTAGATTGATCATATTTTCATACACACATAAAATGGCGCCCACTGTGGGGCTCGATGCCCCGATTTTAACATTTTCTGTAGCATATTTTGATAGGTTTCCGCATTCTGGCATTCGGTTTTCCAAAAAAAATCTCGTTTTAGCGCATCCAACACCTTTCTGTGGCGCATATGGGAAGTTAATGTTTTTTTTTTGCAGGAAATTTTAGCGCATCTGAGGACTATTCTAGCGCATCTGAGGATTCATTTAGCGCATCCGAGGGACAAAGTAGCGCATATAATTCATAAATCCAAAATTAAAATCTGCACTTCATTAAAATAGCGCATTTAGGATATGTTCTAGCGCATATAAGATTTAATCTAGCGCATTTAAGGTATCTTTTAGCACATTGATGCTGCATTGTTTACAGAGTTAAATTTGCATTTCATTAAAGTAGCGCATTTAAAGACTGTTTTGGCACATTTAGGAAATTTTTGTAATGCATTTAAGGTCTGTTTCAGCACATATAAGGTCTGTTTTAGTGCATTTGAGACCTGTTTCAGTGCATATGGGGTATGTTTCTGCGCATATAGGTCTATTTCGACGCATATGGGTTGTAACACAAATACAAAATTCTGAGTCTGATGCCTTCCACAGACATAATTTTCTCTGGTTAAAAAGAAGCAATCCTAGGATAGTCACATCTGGATAAAACAAACCAATCCTAGGATAGACATGGCATTTAAAAAAGAAGCAATCTAGGATAGTCACCACAAAGTGATCTTGCAGTTAAAATTGAACAACTTGTTTTTGTGAAGCAATATCTTCACTTAGATTAGATCATTGTGATTTGGGTTTTTAAAAAGAGCATTTGTTTGCTTTGTTTGTGGCAACAGGTCTATGCTCTCCCCTTAACTGGGTGATCAGAATACTAGACTTGCCTTTTCAATTTCATGAAATTTTGCTGCTTTAATTACATCCTTTAGAGAGCCTGCCGTAGTGGGAAAAAGTACTCACCCTACGGGAACGACTCAAGTGGGTTCAAGCCAAAGCCAGGCTATTCCACCCCACTATAAAATTTAAAGCAAATATGGGGAAACCCTCTTTTTTCGGTAGTGTGCAAGATAACCATCCCCAAAACCTTTGTTCTAAAGGTTGGGAGGTCTCCTGAGGGATTTTATTATTGCCACACCGAATGGAAACCCTTACTACGAACCTAGTGTAGTAGCCAGCTGAAGTCAGTTTCCGAACATACTAATAATCATAGTGCAAGGGGAGGGAAGAATCTTCCCCCAAGACACTCACCATATAACTGCCAAGGATTGTTTGCTCAGGGGATCCGGTATCCACTTTCGTCACTCTAAGTACGCACCTGGAAAAGACAAAAACACGGGTGCCCTTTTGGGGGTGACATGGCTGTGTGAGTCAACACAGTTCTAAGATGTGGGCTATTGATTACTAGTATGACCTACTTGAGTACTAAGAGTGAGTCTGCCTGAATTGTCTTTCATGTGCTAAACCTATGAAAGCACTTGTTGAAAAACATTTTCTTCATCATACACTTGATGTTAGTATAGGGTTTTAAAAAAAAAATGTTTTTCAGAATGTTTGTTGTGTCTTCCATTACATTAACTCAGATAAAATATCATCCGAAATGAACATGAAGAACTGCAACTGAAACCGTTCAAAATTCATTCACAACTTTGGTCCAGTAACATTCTTGATATTTTCTCTCATGCTTAGGAAGTGGAAATCAACAAAATTCATCAAGAAATCAATTTCCACTAGAATCAAGAAACCCAAGAAATAATTAGGGTACAAGAAGTCATTGCAAAGAAGAAAATTTGTGTACAAAAGTCGCCATGTCTTGTTTCATTACTATGGATTTCTTCATAGATACCAAGACTTTGTTAGGGAATTCACTGACGAGTATGTTGTAGATCCTTTGGATTCTCGAGCTTATTATCAAAGAATAGCTCTATCTCAACGGCATAATCTTAATCAACCTCTTGAGTTTGATAATATACCACAACCTTCTATTGAGTATCCTTCACATCCTAGTCAAATCCTCCAATGATCTTGAATTCTTTCTTCAAAAACAAACATCAAATCTTTAAGAGTGCACCTTCTAAAACAAATTTCTGATTTATTGATTCAACTTCCCCAACAAGATTCTGACATCCTTCATCATCGGAAGCCATAATAAAAAAATTAGGAAGCATCTTTGATCATATCATTGTTAGAATCACCAAGATCACCTGCATGCAAGATCGATACCTGTCACATGCAAAAGATATGAAGAACGAAAAAGCAATGTTCTCAGAAAACCTCTCTATGAAAATGCATTAAGAGAATCAATTATTACAAAATGATCAATCCTTATGAAGGAGATCAAGAAACCCCCAAGATCACCTGCATGCAAGATCGATACCTGTCACATGCAAAAGATATGAAGAACGAAAAAGCAATGTTCTCAGAAAACCTCTCTATGAAAATGCATTAAGAGAATCAATTATTACAAAATGATCAATCCTTATGAAGGAGATCAAGAAACCCTAAAAAGGGAAACCCTAAATGAAACCCTAGTGTGCACACTTAATAATTAATAATTAATTATTAATGTGCCTAAGTTTAGCTTAAGTAATAAAGAGGAATAAGTGACTTAATTAATTAATCAATGTGATGTAATTAATTAAGCATAATAACTTATTACTCTAACACCCCCCCTTAAGATGAACTTAGGAAGAAGCTAAAACACTAGAATAGGATGCATGAAAGCAAAGATGGGTCCCGGCAACGAGGCCTGATCAGGTACCCATTTACAATGCAAGAATGAAGTGCATGAAAAGGAACCAAGAACATCTGAAAGTGCACAAGAAAGCACCTGCAACTGAAAAAGTGGTGTGCAAAATAAAGCACACATACATGAGACTGGAATCATCTGGATTCACTGTTGTCGTGGAGGGACACTCACCGGACAAAGGTGTGATGGCAAAACAAAGGCACTACACAACCCCCCATGGCACTTTATAATACAGTGCGAGTACAAAATATGGCACAAAGTGATGTGCAAGAAACCCAATACAACACAAAAAGGAGTAGAGAAGGAAAAACCCAGTGGGACAAAACCCCCCTACAATGAGATTACATGCTGCAAAGAAGCACTGGAAGAACTCTGTAGAGTAACACTGGAACTTGATATAGGCAAGCAAGGAAATATTCTTCTGTATACTACTGAAACCGGATGAGAGTCACTGATTGACTCAAGGAATCATGATTAAAGCAACAGAAACCCCGATGCCACGGAACATTGGAAAACTCCAAACTGGAACAACTCTGGAATCTATGATGTAGCAAGTGATTATTAAATGATGCATTACTGTAAACGAAGTGCAAAGATGCAAAATTCACTCTCCCAACTGCCAAAACATCCAAGTAATCGCCAACCAACCCATCGGGCCAAATCTGGAGTAACTGATAAACTTGGGACAGATACATAAAAAGTGTATGGACATAAATATAGAGCTCCTTAATACCTTTCCAACGCCGCAAACGAGGAAAAAATTGGAGATTGTGGCAAAAAGTTATGAGCTCGGAAGTCCAAAAAATACATCTGACTTTAAACAGTAATAAATGCAGTAAAACAGAAAAATACTGTAAAATAAACTGCACTAGAGGAAAGAGCTCGGAACCAGCTTTCCGGCGATATCTCGTTTGCCCAATTTCGATACCGTATGCCCAAGTTATGGCCAAAAGAAAAAAACTGCTTCTTTAGGGCAAATTAGGGCTAGGAGGGGGCAAAGAGGGCCGGCCGTACGCTGACGTCATGCTGACGTCAGCAGTTCACGAGCATAAATTTGACGGCCGTCTGGCCGTCGGGGCAAAAAATCGCCTCCCCTGCAAAATGAAAAATTTTTGGCCCTTGGTCGAGCATGTGACCGCGGGCTGATGCTGGAGGGGCTGGATCTTTGACTTGGGCGGAGCCCCTGGTCCCCATGTGACCGCTGCGAGCGAGAGGGGTGGGCGATTCTCGGTCGCCCATAAGACCGGCGAGCGCAGGCCGGGCCGCATGACGGCATGACCGGAGGAGCCGGAGCGGCGGATGGGTGATACGGGCGCGACCTTCATTTTAACCGGAGGCGCCGCAGACACTTTCCAAAAACGCGTTTTTTTTTATTTTTGAAAACGGCTCGACTGGCGTATCGGGAGGCCGTGACGCCCGTGAGAAAAAATTTGCCTCCTGGATCAACCGCCCAAAATCGACGATTTGACAGCGCTTTAGGGTTTTGTCACGCGAACGCCATGGCGGCCCGTTTGAGCCCATTGTGAGCCAAAAAATAGGCTACCCCCAGATCTTGCAGAAAAGATGCCTGTGGAAACCCTTGCACCCGAAACTCACGAAGAGGCCATATCTTCAGATCACGAACAAGCAATTGCAGGTCCGAGCTCGATACCATGTTAGAATCACTAAGATCACCTGCATGCAAGATCGACACCGTCACATGCAAAAGATATGAAGAACTAAAAGCAATGTTCTCAGAAAACCTCTCTATGAAAATGCATTAAGAGAATCAATTATTACAAAATGATCAATCCTTATGAAGGAGATCAAGAAACCCTAAAAAGGGAAACCCTAAATGAAACCCTAGTGTGCACACTTAATAATTAATAATTAATTATTAATGTGCCTAAGTTTAGCTTAAGTAATAAAGAGGAATAAGTGACTTAATTAATTAATCAATGTGATGTAATTAATTAAGCATAATAACTTATTACTCTAACAATCATAAGATTCCCATCTTATCAGATCAAGATATCATCATTTCCGCACTTATCAAAAACTGTGATCTAAGCTTAGAAGATTTCTTCAAAATCACATGCCTATCTTCACAAGATCTCAATACATCAAATCGAGGGAGGAAATCCAACAAGAAGGACATACTCAAAACACTCAAGAAGAAGGTGAAACCAGTAATCCTCTCTACAGTATGAGTCGTAATCCACTTTTCAACAATGACATGGATAACAGAGAAGAAAATCCCTTCCACAAGTACAAATCCATAAACAATACTCCTATAGATAGTGATGATGAACATGAGGATGAACGCCACCTCAGAGAAGCTGAGCAAGATCCCAAATTTTACAAAGCCATAGAAAATATCTTGCAACGCGATAAAGAAAAATATTTCCTCTATCTAGCTGACCAAGGAGCTAAATTGCCACATGACTTTGATACTAAGATTTTGAAGAACAAACCTGAAGAAACACCCCTATCTAATCTTAGTGCTTTGACTCAACAAATCAAGGCACTTCAAGGACAAGTTAAAGAGTTACAAGGGGGAACCACCACAAAGAAGTATACTCTTGAGGACATTTGTCCTTATCCTTTTGATCAAAGTCTCAACATGATTCCATTTCCCAAACATTGTGAAATGCCAAAATTTGATCACTATAATGGGAAATCGGATCCAATTGATCATGTTAGAGACTTCTGAAACATGAAATTAGAGTTCGCTCACGAAGACACTTACTTGATGCGGTTGTTTCCTAGAAGTCTTGGAGCTCATTCTATGGAATGGCTATCAAAGATTACACCTCCCATCAAGACATTTGAAGAATTGATTAATCTGTTTATATCACAATATGCTTATAAAATCCAACACCAAATCACTATGATAGATCTTTGCAAAGTTGCGCAAAAACTTGGTGAATCTTTTATTACTTTTCTTCAGAGATGGAGAAGAATGTTTGCCACATATCCACGTCCTGTTCCTGAAAAGGAAAAGATGGTTACCTTCATTAACAGCTTGAATTCAGAAATGAGCTATCATTTGAATCTACATTGTCCACCTTCTTTCGAGAAACTAATCGAAGATGCTATAATCATTGAAAGTGCTTTGGTCAAAAGAGGGATAATAAAACATGACAAAGACAATCCTAGCTCATCCAATCATCACCACAATCAGGACAAGTCTAAATTTTGGACTCGCAACAAGAACGTGGTGAATGATGGTGTTGTTGATGCAAATCATGTCTCGACCAAGCCATTTGTTCTTAGTACTCCAAGTACTCGCAAAAACAATTTCAACTCGATTGCAAATCAAGGAAACAATCCTCCTCCTCCAAGGAACAATATAAATCAACACTCTACTCCCAATCAAGGGACTTCCAACAACCAAGGTTACCGAGGAACCAATAACAATAACAATTCCTTAGGGAACACCTTGAATACAAATCCACAAAGATTTTCATTCTTCTCTAGTAGAAGAACTTTCACTCCACCGGGGCAATCTGTGGAATCTGCATTCAAAGAGTTGATGGCTAAAAAAGTCATTACATTGCCACCTCAACGAAACTACGAACCCAGTGTGAAGCCTCCATCATGGAATGAGGCATACTATTGTGACTATCATCGGTGCAAAGGTCATCGCACAAATAACTATCAAGCCTTGAAGAATGCCATTCAAGACTTAATTGAAAATGACACTATCACAATAGAAGGACATCAACAATCCAATGAAGACCACCAAGCTTTTCGAAACCCTTTTCCCAATTATCAAAAGGGTGAGTCTTCGAGAAAGAGTGTGAACCATATTGATGATCCAATAATCAGCCATATCTACACCGACGATGAACGGGTCAATGTTATTAAAGTCAACAAAAAGGTGGAATATAGGGAAGTCAATGCAACAACAAGGGCACAAGCTAAAGTTGTCTTAAAAGGTGCCTCTTCAAAATCCACTGGACCTCCACCTCAACATCAATATGACCTAGTCAACCAACTTCGAAAAATGCCTGCTCAAATTTCTATCTTAGAACTCTTGAAGATTTCCCTAGCACATAAGGAAATTCTCAAAAAGGCTCTTGTTGAAATGACTGTATCCACCGATTTGGATGTGGACCAATTTCAAACCATGGTAGGACACTTGTCTTCACCCACATGTCTCTCATTTTTTGAGAAAGATGACGCTTCCTTGACTCATCCTCACAATTCATCATTGAGTTTAGAAGTCATGATTCACAAGTTTCGTGTTAGACGCGTACTAATAGATGGAGGGGATGGTTTAAACATATGCACCATGAAGTTGGTTCAAGCTTTAGGATTTTCTGAGGACTCCATTGATCCCAAAAGAAAGATTACCATCAAAACCTATGATGATGAGGAAAGAGCATCCAAGGGTTTAATCATGCTACCAATCAGAGTTGGACCTGTTATCAAAAATACTTTCTGTCAAGTATTAGACCGTGATCTTGCATACAACATCTTATTGGGTCATCCTTGGATCCACGAAATGCAAGTTGTCCCATCCACCTACCATTAATGTCTTAAGTTTCCTTATGGTGGACAAGAAATCATGATACTAGCTGATAATTCAAAAATTCAAACTTGTGCCAACCTCAAAGCCAGTCAGGATACTTTGGTTGCTAACAATCGAGAAGCTCGTGCTAGTACTTCTCTCAAGATTGATACGCAAATCAGTCAATTAACCAATAGTTTTGACAGGAAACTAAAATTCAAGGACCATGGAGTCGGGGAGTATTCTCTTTGTCTTGCTAATTTACCAACATCACCTCGGTCACATGGACAACCTTCAATAGCACAACATCAAATATCAGCAGCGTCAACATCAACACAACAACCAACAGAGCCAAGCACAAAGTTTAATGGACGATTCATCAAAGAAAAATTTCCCATGGAAGATCCTGAGGATAGAGAAATTCTAAACTGGCTCTATAAAGATGAAGATGAAGCAGTTCTTAATGTCAAACTACCAACAGATATATATGGAAAAGGGTATTCAATCATGCAGAAGATGGGGTATGATAAGGGTCCTATCAGAAAAAGAAAAGGAGTAGTTAAGCCTATTCACCTTCAAGGACTTGCTGCAAAAGATAAAATTGGATTAGGCTATGATGCTAACTCAAAAGAAGGAACATCTAAACAAACGCATGGTACTTTCTTCACATTACAAGAAGGTTCAAATTCAAGAGAAGCATGTTTGGAAACAATTTAGAATTTCATGGATAATAACTTTGATACAGACTTTGTTGAATATGAATGGGATACCATTTACAATGATGAGGCTGATGTGATACACAAGTATACCCCTACTCTAATCGATGGAGAAGGGTCAGGGTCCCAAACATGAGAATCTGAACCGCAAAGTGACTATGATTCTAGTGATACTGAGTCAAATTTAAATGAACAAGACCATCGCGAGAATAGTATCATCATCAATCCACCTCATACCTTAGATCCTACGGTCAACTCCGTTATGACCATAACCATAGCCAACTTCACACAACCTAATGAATCACTACCGCTTATTCATCCAGATCTTATTGATTGGGATTCATCTGAACCTATCATCATACCTATGTTTCCAAATGATGAACCTATCATAAACTTCCTTTCCACAGATGACATAAATGATTGTTCCACCAGTGATTTTCGGCATAAAGTCTTTAACCAGGAGGGTGTCAAGTCTCCTAGCTGCAAAATTAGAAATCAAAAAGAAAGATCTAATGGTGAAAACCAGAATCTGGCAGTATTAGATCAAGCAAAAGATAAAATAAAGAGCATATCAGATGGTGAAAACCTTTTTAAGGCACCAGATGATGGGAATCTTGACACTCTCTTGGAGCACTACCATGAGCAATTGCCTGTCTTGATTGAGCCTACAAAAGCTGTCACTCTTGAAACATCAGAAAAACTAAAGATTTTACAATTAGTTGCATCCATGACAGAGACAGAGGTACTAGAGTTCATAGAGTTTTTAAGAGCAAATCAAGTCAACTTCGCTTGGTCTTATGCAGACATTCCAGGTCTTGATCCTGATCTGATCATGCATCACTTGTCTATCAAACTAGGGGATAAGCCTGTGAACCAAAAACTCAGAAAGATGAACCCCCATGTTGCATTACTGGTTAAGGAAGAACTGAGAAGACTCCTAGATGTGGGCTTCATAAGATCAATCGACTACGCCGAATGGATCTCTAACATTGTTCTTGTATCTAAGCCAGATAAAAGTGTCAGAGTGTGCACAGACTTCAGAGATCTTAATAAAGCATGTCCTAAGGATGACTTCCCACTTCCCAACATCGACACCATAGTTGATTTGACAGCTGGCCATGCCATGTATTCATTAATGGATGGTTTTTCTGGTTACAACCAAATCAAGATTGCACCTAACGACCAGGAGAAAACAACTTTCACGTGTCCATGGGGAACTTACTGTTGGAACGTCATGCCTTTCGGTCTAAAGAATGTTGGGGCTACTTATCAGAGAGCCATGACTACAATATTTCATGACATGATGCACACATTCATGGAAGATTACATAGATGGCATATTGGAAAAATCATACACTAGAGAAGGACATCTGGAAATATTGTCTAAAATATTTACAAGATTGGAGAAATTCAAAGTTCGCCTCAATCCCAAGAAATGTGTTTTTGGGGTCACATCTAGAAAACTCTTAGGGTACATTGTTTCAGAAAAGGGAATTGAAGTAGATCCTGCTAAAGTTCAGGAAATCATGGAAATGCCTCCCCCAAGAAACATCAGTTAATTGAGGTCACTACAGGGACGACTTCAGTCTATAAGGAGGTTCATCGCACAACTAGCTGACAAAAGTCTACCTTTCACACATCTATTGCATAAAAGTGTTCCTTTTAAGTGGGATGACAAGTGTGAATTGGCTTTTCAACAAATCAAACAGTACTTAATGACTCCACTAGTCCTAGTACCACCAAATCCAGATAGACCACTGATCTTGTATATTGCCGCAACAGAGACATCCTTGGGAGCATTGATAGCACAAGAATACCATACAGGGAAAGAACGTGCAATTTATTATATCAGCAGAACACTGACAAGCCATGAATTCAACTACACTTCCATCAAAAAGGCTTGTTTAGCAGTAGTCTTTGCTTCACAAAAATTTCAGCATTACATGTTAACACATACAATCAATCTTGTTTCAAAGATCGATCCTCTAAAGTATTTGTTAAGCAAAGCATCATTGACAGGAAGGCTAGCAAAATGGGTAATGATTCTGAGTGAGTTTGACGTCCATTATGTTGATCGCAAGGCAATAAAAGGACAAGCTATCGCTGATCAACTAGTAGAAGCACCACTACAAGCAGACCATCCTCTACACATTGAATTTCCAGATGCTGATGTCTTTACTGCAGAATCTAAACAAACATGGTCCTTATATTTTGATGGCTCTTTCACTCAACATGGATCAGGGGCAGGAATACTCTTTGTCACCCCTCAAGGACACACCATTCCTCGATCATATAGGCTGATGTTTCCATGCACCAACAACATAGCCGAATATGAAGCATTAATCATTGGACTTAAAATAGCACTGGAATGGAGGATTACAAAACTACAAGTGTATGGCGACTCACAGCTAGTCATTAATCAAATCAATGATGATTATCAGACCAAAGATGAAAAATTGTTGCCATATAAAAAGATGGTTGACGATTTCAAGAAGTATTTTGTGGACATCAAATTTACACAAATTCCAAGGCTTGATAATAAAGTAGTTGATGCCATGGCTACGATCGCATCATTGTTACAACTCACAGAAAGTCAAACTCACTATGAATTTCTGGTGGAACAATCATTTACACCTGCCTATGACACCCCCAAAAGCCAAATCATTTGCCACTTGGTAGGATCTGATTCACCGTGGTATGGAAAAATTTATGCTTACCTAAAAGATGATATCTTACCACCTGATTTATCCCATAACCAAAAATGAAATTTCATCCGCCAATCTTCCCGTTACACTCTTATCGCTGACACTCTTTATCGCCGTGGTCTTGATGGTATGTTACTTCGATGTCTTGAACGTGATGAATCTGACAAAGCTTTACAAGTTCATGGTGGCATTTGTGGTACTCATTCGAGTGGACTGACCTTATCCAAAAAATTGATTAGAATGGGATACTACTGGCCTACAATGGAGAGGGAATCATTTGCTTTTGTGAAAACATGCTCAAAATACCAGATTCACGGGAATCTCATTCATGCTCCTGCACAGGAACTACAACCGTTCACACCAACGTAGCCATTTTCTCAATGGGGGTTAGATCTAGTGGGAAAAATTCATCCTTCATCATTGAACGGGCACAAGTTCATCATTACAGCAACCGAATACTTCACCAAGTGGATTGAGGCAGTACGTCTTACTAAAGTTACCGGAAAACAAATATCATCGTTCATACTCAACTATATTATTTGTCGGTATGGCATTCCCAACTCCATTATTACTGATAATGGATGACCTTTCAAGAATCAGGATGTTGATGAACTTTGTGAGAGGTCTCATATCCAACATAGATATTCAACACCTTACTATCCACAAGGGAATGGCCAAGCAGAGGCCTCAAATAAAACAATATTGAAAATATTAAAGAAGACTGTGAATACTGCAGGAAAAATTTGGCATGTTCAACTTAATCCCGCATTGTGGGCCTACAGGACCAGTTTCCGAACACCAACAGGAGCAACACCATTTTCTCTTGTCTATGGAGCAGAAGCCATTCTTCCTCTAGAAGTTGAAATCCCCTCACTTAGAGTCTCATTGAAGGACATCACAATAGATGATGAATACAGAGTTTCCCGACTGCAAGAGCTAGAACTCCTAGATGAAAAGAGACAAAGAGTAGTTGATCATTTGAAAGCATATCAAAAAATGATGTCTCGCAGCTATAATCAAAGAGTCAAGCTGCATACCTTTCAAATTGGTGATCTGGTTTTGAAAGAAAATCCACGCAATCAACAAGACAGTGAAAAGAAGGGAAAGTTTGAACCTAATTGGCTAGGTCCTTATGTCATTATCACAGTCTATGGTTCGGGAGCATACAAGCTATCAATGCTAGAAGGGGACCTGTTTGACAAACCCATCAACATGCACCTGAAAAAGTATTATGTCTGAAGCGATTATCAATAGCAGAAAAAATCTTGAAAAAAATCCAAAAACAACAGAAAAGGTCCTGAAGAAATCCAAAAACAGTAGAAAAGGTCCTGAAAAAATCCAAAAACAACAGAAAAGGTCCTGAAGAAATCCAAAAATAGCAAAAAATGTCCTAACAAAAAAAAAAGGTCATAGGGTGAAAACCTGGCGACAGGCAACCTATTGACAAGAAAAATGCAATAAAAACAAATAGTGAAAATTTGGCAAACAAACGCTATTTGTAGCTCTCCATCTATTAGTTCATATTCTGCACTTGGCTTCTCAGTTTTCATCTCATCCATCTTCTTCATCATCTTAGGGCCATACTAGCATCATGTTGTCATCATTTGCCTAGAACGATAATGTCCTACCATGGCTTGATTATTGTACATATTCATTTCAACAAGTTATGTCAATACTGGGGGCAAACATTGACATACTGGGGGCAATCGACTTTCAGTTTTTACCAAAACAGCTAGATAATAACATCAAAATCCAAACATGCGGACAAACAATCAAACCACATGAACAACTATCCAATCATTGATCCTAAGCCCAACAGTTTCAGCTAATACCATATCATGAGTCATATCTGGATGATCTAAAATCTGAATAATGATTGGCATAGCAGTACTAAATTTTGAATAATGGTTGTTTTGATTTTCGATATCATCTCTCTGGAGCACACTCAATGATGTACTGAACTAGAGTAGCGAGGAAGGAGAATGATTTTTCTTTGTCTGTTGTCTTGAGGTTAATTATCCATCTGTTGCAAATATGTTGCGAGACATGATTTCCGAAGCAATATCATTGATGACAGTTCCACATTTGCATCAGAAGGTGGTTAATCTTTGTCTGTTTATGCAAGAAATGCTCAAGTCATCTCGGTTCAATTATACCTCGATGCTTGTGTTTACTTGCTATATCAATAATCATGAAAGTTGTACTCAGGTCATCATTGGTGCTAATTTACCCTCTGATGCTTGTACATACTTCCAACATTTTAAAACGCTCTATGATGATTCCGAAAAAAAATAACAACAAGCTCAACAAACGGTTTGTTTCATTTCATTGCATTTCATTTTAGGTCATTGTGCATATTTGCATATTGGATTTGCATCAGAGTTTTCTTTGAAAGGGCTAACAAACACATCAACGACTGCCATGTCTCTTTGAACTATTTGTGGAGGACGTTCGGATATTTGTTTCACCTTTCATCTTCATTATCATTTCATCTAGGTCCTATCATCTATCATTTTCCATTCATTTGCATGTCACTTAGGATCTGTTATCATTTCATATCATTTACCATTATCATTTCGTTATCATTTCATATTATCATTTACCATTATCATTTCGTTATCATTTCATATTATCACTTACCATCTCATTTATCATTTCATATTATCGTTTACCATCTCATTTATCATTTCATACTATCGTTATCATATCATCTCATTTATCATTTCATTATCATTTCATATCATTCCATTATCATTTTGTTATCATTTCATATTATCATTTACCATTATCATTTCCTTATCATCTCATTTCATACTATCATTATCATTTCATATCATCTCATTTATCATTTCATATCATTCCATTATCATTTCGTTATCATTTCATATTATCATTTACCATTATCATTTCATTATCATCTCATTTATCATTTCATATTATCATTATCATATCATCTCATTATCATTTCATATCATTTACCATTATCATTGCATTATCATTTCATATTATCATATCATCTCATTATTATTTCATATCATCTCATTTATCATTTCAATATCATTATCATTATTATATCCTTTATCATTTCATTATCATTTTATATTATCATTATCATCTCATTTATCATTTCATATCGTTTACCATTATCATTTCGTTATCATTTTGTTATCATTATCATATCCTTTATCATTTCATTATCATTTCATATTATCATTTATCACTTCATTATCATTTCATATCATTTACCATTTATAATCTTATCATACATCACATTATTATTAATCATTTCATTTCATATCATTTGTCACATTATATTCATCTCATTTCGTTAATCATCCTATCATTTTCATATCCATTCATATTACAAATTCATAACGCATATCATAAACACAACATTCATTTTCCATCATATTATCATTATTTACTTGCATTTGAAAAATACAAAAAAAAACATTACATACATGCATTTTCATATCATTTTCCACACAACATATCAAAAATCCCATGACATTCACATCGTAAGTCAACCACCTACATAATATCATTAGTACACATCATCACTCATTTTCATCATCATACATACATCATATCAAACTATCCTGCATATCACATTAGTCATCAAATCATTAAAGTGCATACCAAATCCATAACATATAGAAATAAATGCATATCACATAATAAAAAAATCATGATAGTCATCATAATAATCATCTCATAAATGCACATCACATCATCAAAAATCATCGCCGCTGCATATCATCACTCATCAAAAATGATACAACTGCCCAATGTCCAAAGAAACTGAAAAGGTCCAAAGGGAAATACATGAGATATGATAAAAAATCGCATATACATGCTCCAAAAATGATATACATCACAAAACTAGCTGGTCGATGCCCCTGATGGAGCTGGTCCGGAAGGAGGTGGCCTGCCACTAGTACCTGCATCAGGATCCCTCTAAGGCTCGGTAACCCCTAGGCTCTGTGTACGTGTCTGAGATCTGCTCCTAGTCCTTGTATGGGACCGTGGGAATGGCTCTCTGCACTCAGGTGGACACAACTCCTCGTATCTGACTCGGTAATACTTGGCCTCCCTTGCCATCTCCATACCCTCAGCGATAGCCTCTCGCAATAATGCACTCTCTACAGTGCCCATGAGCCTCTGAGCGACGCCCTTGGCCTCTGCTGCTATCTGTATCAAAGCATCCCTCTCTGTGATCAGCCGAGCCACCAGTGGGTCTGGGGCAGGTGCCTGTGCCTATGCCTGTGCCTGTGCCAGCTGTGACTGTAGCTATGCTATCACACTCTGCGCCTAACCTAGCTGACCCTACACAACCTACACCTGAGCTTGCAATGTGTCAATATGAGCCTACTGTGATGAAGAGGATACCCTGATAATAGTCTGTGGTCTGCCACTAGATCTGGGCTGCCGTAAAATCTAAGCACTGGCTAAGCTATCAAATCTCTTCATCACTACCTCCCGTCCACCATCTCTCCCATCATCCCCATCATCTGGGCTATCATCATCCCTATCACCCTCCTCATCGTCTCTGTCACCCTCCTCCTCATCATCTCCAACCTCCTCCTCCTCCTCTCCTCCACCCACTACCTGCTCTCTACCGGCCACACCCTCCTATCTCTCCGCCTCTGGCTGATGTGCCACTACAATAGGCCCTGGCTCATCTAGGTATGTGAACCATGGGAAGTGATGTGTATGGAAGTACACTAAGTACTCATCTGACATCCCAACATCTATCACCTCTGGCCTATATGCCCATACCTCAAGCTGTAAGCTTGAATACTCTGTGTACGCCACTTGATATGTAATCCAACGACCCCATCCAGGATCATCCTTGCACCGCCCATAATGAGCAATGCCCTGTGGCATACCCTGTGTAAATCCGTACTATCTCTGAACCCGCAAGGCCAAAAATTGCTCAATAATGAACGGGGTTCGCCCTATCAAATACCGGGGTATACAGACAAATGAAATCTCCAAATGATTTGTGTCCAGGGCTCACAATCTGTATATGGTCTCCATTTAACTAAGTCCACATTGTCCAACACATGTCGCCAGTACTCCAACTTGCCCAACTTGGGCTGGACAAGTGCACCTGAATATGCATATATGTATGGCCTGCCCGGTGGCCTAGCCCTGGCACATGCTGGCCTCACAATCGCAATATGCTCCCATGCCGAGATCTGGAGCAATGTCACACCACTAGCCAAACTCATCAACCCTTGGTAGACCACCTGATGTAGATCATGGTATAAATGAGCCAAAATACAGCTCCCCCAGGCATACCTCTGTGGCTGAGTAATCATCCACTCCAGCATCCTCCCCCAACCAATTGAGAATCCCTTCGACCGATGGTCTGGTCCAAGGAAGCCTCCAATAAATGTAGCTAGCACGACAACTAAGGCTGGATATCTACTAAAGTCCACCCATGGTACCTAATATATTGCTATGGAAATGTCCCCGTAGATCCTCCTCAGTGCCTCTGTCTCGCCTATCTCCTTGTGGTCATAAACCACAAGAGCACCTACCACAGGAATCCCTAGAATCCTGTATACATCCTCTAGTGTCGCGGTCATCTCACCAGTCATCAAATGAAAGGTGTTATGATCTAAATGCCACCTCTTGGCCAATGCAGTCAACAGTCCCCTGTTGACTCAAATCCCTTGTGGGATAGTCAACAAGGATCCCAACCCGCAGTCACCTATCCACTGTACCTCTATAGGAGTCAACTCTCCTATCCGATCCCAACATATCGGGAACCGCTCTTTAATCTGGAGGTTTTCGAAAACCTCTTATTTTTGGTCATCACAAGAATAATTAATCAGACTCATACTACTGACTCATATCATGTGCTCTATCTATCAAGCAAACCATATCAGTGAACCATATCAGTGCCTCGTATCAAGTTACCCATATCAAGTGCACCATATCAGTGACCCATATCAAATGAACCATATCAAGTGCCCTATCTAAGTGAATCATACCATGCAATCACTGCTACATCTATCTATCTGCATATCAAATCAAGCTACTCTATCATCATATTACTATTTGTTTTCTTTTTCACGAAAGAAAATTTATCACCGATCAACTCATTTTCTTATTTGTACTTCAGTCATGAATGCAAATATATTTGAAAAACATCAACTACTATTTGGTTTCTATCGTAGAAAGCAAATTTATCAGACATTACTCTTTGTTTTCTATTTTGGGGAAATAAAGTTATCAGTTAATCATCTTATTTCTATCCATATCAGCATGATGGCAAAACTAATTTACCTATCTATTGACCAAGGAAGCAATGTTGACCATCATTTTTCATCACACTTTAATTCTGCCAAATTTTTTCTAGATGCGCTAATTTGCACCTCCAATGCGCTAAAACTCAAAAGTGCTACAGTATCCCTCAAAAGCGCTAAAACCCCGTATGCGCAGTTTTGCACCCTAAAAGCACTAAAGTTTTCCCTATAAGCGCTAAACCCTAGATGCGCTACGAAACCTAGCGTATGCGCTACTTCATAGCGTAGATGCGCTAATGTCCTAAATGCGCGACTCTGTGCCCTATATGCGCTAAAGTTTTCTAGCCGAGTTTCTATCCTATAAGCACTAATGTATGCTTTGTATGCGCTAGACAACCTAAATTTTTCCCTACCCCTATATGCGCTATGAATTTTTTCTCGAAAGAGCTAAAATAGACTATCGTGTGCGCTAAAACGTGTTTTCCTAACCTAAATCCACGCGGAAATGCTCAAAAAATCGCTCAAATTTGCAAAAATTTGAATCACAAAGGAGTTTAATCGACTCACCGGTGGTCCATATGTTGCTAGTCTCTGAAATCGTTGCGCCTGCTCGAATCTGTGAGTGTGATATGGAATCGACATCTCGCTATGTCACTGTCAGAGCATCAAAATCACTGTAGCAAAAGAGTGAAAATGACTTCCACTTTCAACCCCTTTTACCTTATATAGGTCAATTAAGGTGGGCTTTTGGTGGCATTTTTCTTTTCACTTTATATTTTTAACCTGGGGCATCTTTTACATCACTTATCAAGAGCTAAATCACTAACTCCCCAACAGACTCTCATGATCCGTGATTTACCTCCTGAGGGGGCATCATCAGTATTAGCATCAAAAACATATCAGGGGCAACAAAAAATTTATTTTCTTTGAAGCAATGCGTTTCACACATCACTTCAAAGAGGGGAAAAATGTATATGCATAAAATTGGTCATGTTTAATTATTCCTGACATTTAATTAAATATTTATTATTTAATTAATTCCTCTAAAAGTCTTCTACATGTAATTAAATTGAACCAATTTAATTATAGTGTTCATTCATTTTATTCTCCCACCATAGTTAAATAAATTTATTTTATTTAATTATTTCGCATATCTACTTCATTAAATTAAATAAATACATTTTATTTATTTAAGTTAATTACCATCTTTTGAATTTAATTAAATATTTTAAATTAAATTTAAATATCTCTTTTCTTTCTATTTTAAACTTTCCTCTAATTAATTAAATACTTTTATTTAATTAATTTCGTAAACATATGTCATTCCTTCAAATTTAATTAAATATTTTATTTAATTAAAGATCTTCTGCTTTCTTCAGATCATAATTAGATATTTCATTTAATTATGAAATCTTCTGATTTCCTCAAAATCTTAACTAAATATTTATTTAGTTAAGAAAAATCAACATGCACTCATAAATAAATAATCGAATTAGATAATTCATTATTTATCTTCTTAGAATCTTTCCATTTTTCTTCTACAAAAATGATTTTTTAAATCATCTCATCTTATCTCTTCCATGAAAATGGAAAAATCTTGCTTTACTCATTTTCTTCTATTTTTCTCTTCAGTCTCATCCATCTTCGACCATTCGATCTGTCAGGAATTATCACAGCCATTGGTCGATTTAGCCAATCAAAATCTTTCAAAAACTCTATAAATGCACGTGCAAATCCAAGCACTGGTTACGACAAACACAACATACGCATACATTACGCTTGCATTCTTGCATTTTTAGCATTTCAACAATATTCTCATCATAGCATAATCTTGCATTTAGCATAGTATGCATTTTTAATCTCATTCTTCAGTAGCCTACTTCGTTGAGCTTGGCATTCCAAATCTGAGAGCAACTTGAGCAAAACAAAATGCTGGAGATAGAGAGCAATAAGACGACTTCAAAGAGGCTGCCATAAAATAGTTTGCTTAATTGTTTCTCTTTCAGTTTCTTTGATTTAATGTTTTATTGATTGCATTTTAAATTGATTAGATTGATCATATTTTCATACACGCAAGTTGTATGCTAATCAACGGTGAGTTGAGTGCACATTAGAGGTTGGTGACATGGTCTATTTGAGACCCCAGCCTTACAGATAGTCTACTCTCAAGTAGAGTGGAGCAGAGAAACTCAAGCCACGTTTCTATGGTCCTTTCAGGATCATCAAAAGAGTTGGGGAAGTGGCTTATGAGTTAGAGCCACGAGCGAGTAGCAAGGTGCATAATGTCTTCCATGTATCACGCCTCAAGAAGGCACTTGGGCATAATGTTGTTGCTTCATCATATTTTCCTCCATTGGATGAGGAGGAATAGTTGGTTTTGTTTCTACAAGTTATCATTGATTTCAGAGAGCACTCTTTGAGGTCTATCAAAGAGTACTTGGTGAAGTGGAAAGACTTACCGATTGAGGATGCTACTTGGGAGGATGAGTAGATTTTGTAGCATCTAGGTTTGCAATTGCTTAAGTACAAGAAATATTGGGGAGGGTGGATTGTAATGTACCCTTCTCAACACTAGTTCATTTTAAGATTGTTAGCCTATTTCAGAGGCCTGTAGGCTAGTTGGAAGTGAATTAGGGTTTCCCATTTTCTAGGTGGATTCCTTATGAGTTTTAGGGGTTGCATGCAAGAGTTTGGTAGAGGGATTTTTGGGTCTTTTTGGGTTTTCAGAGGGCTTCAGAATGGTATGACATTCCTTTTCTTCAAAGGATATTTTTAGACTTACTATTTTTAGTAAGTTACGACCATTGCCTGGTTTATGCTCTAATAGAGTTTGGAGTCACTTACTATTGTTAGCAATATGTTATTTTTAGTAAGTGTTATTTTTGGTAGTGCAGTTTGGCAATAATTTAGCACTTAGTGTCTATTTTTGGTGGGGTAGTTTATGTAGAGGCCTCTCTAGCTTTCTTGGAGCTTGTTTTGGAAAGTTGACAACTTAAGTTATATTCTAATATTGTGCTTTTTGGATCCCCAACGCCTAGACAAAACTTAAAGTTGTTTATAACTTGTGTTCTTCATAAGGTCATCCAATTTGGAAATGCATTTTCATTTCATAAGGTTTATTTTCCTAAGTCATGTTGGGCACCCAAAGTCAAGTCAAAATTGCAAATTTAAATGAATATTATATTTCTATTCCTTGGGTGTCCCTTTTGGAGGGAAAAGGTGATTCAAACTTATGGGTTGGAAAGCTATATATATAGGACCTTGCCTCTTCATTTGGTATCCATTATTCATCTCATAATGAAATGCTGTTAGATTTTATCCAGACTCTTGCTTTGGGGTTGGAATACCTCCTAGCCTTATTCAATTTCAAGCTTGCAAGATAGCTCCTAGCTGGATTATAGGCGCTCCTTCATTAAGAGGGTGCAATTGAGCTTCAATATGATGGCTTCATTTTATTTTTTCTGATTTTGGGTGTAGGAGTGATTTATTTTCTAGTTTGTGCCCTTTTTGGTGTGTTACCTTTAGCTTTCATGTTACTGGTTTTGAGTATGGCTGAAGCACATTTCTATTTCCATCTTCTTAAGGAGTTGGGCGAATTTTGTGGGTATTGATTCATTAGATGACTAGCATTTGGGTGCCCCTTTCCTCCAATTTTGGTGATTTTAGCTTGTGTTCTTGATTTTTGGTTGAGGTTTCCCTTCTCTAGAAGGTTGTACCACTTATTCTTAGTGCCTTGGAATGCGTGCATAAAAATAAGAGTTTTTTTGGAGGGTTTTGTTGCTAAATATTTGACACCTAGCCTCTGGGCATTATTTTCTTTCAGTTTGAGCTCATTCAAAGGTGTTTTGACGAAGTTATGAGCATATTCATGATTTTTAGGGTTGTTAATCAGAAAATTCAAACGGTGCCATCATATACCAGACTTGGTATTTTTTGTATTTTTCCATATATTCTTGATGCTTATCTTTGTATTTTCCATGGAGAACATTTTATAACATTTGGGCATTCAAGTTGCAAAGAATATCTTAGTTTCATTGTAAAAGATTTCAATATTGTAATGTTGAATTGGTAGTACTGATCAACTCTTTCATTTCAACACTTTGTTTCATTCCCATTGAAGAAGTGGAAGAGGCCGGCTTGCTACCTGGGCATTTACATTTCCATTTACTTTCCTTGTAGCCCGCTGAAAATTGGAAGAGGCTAGCTTTTGGCCTAAGTATTTACATTTTCATATATATTGGTCAGCATGTCGCCAATATTGTTTATACTTCCAACATTTTCAGTTTATTGCTAACAGATCCCATCACACTTTATGCTCTCACCTCATCCACTCTGAGATCTGGGTGATTAGAAAGTGAAGGGTTGCTTTCAGCTTGTCATCTTTCTTGGGCTAACATTAACATATGAAGTGTTGTGTGTCAAAATTTCAAAAAAACTAAAGGGGGATATTACATCTTCCATGTTGACCTAACTTTTTATTTTGTCTTCATGTGTTCTTCTTCCCATTTTGATCTATTTGAGGGTTGATGACAATTCATATACATTATACTATTTTATCTATGTATACATTTATGATCAATTCTGAGCTTGAATGATTGGATCCCCCTATGATCTTGATTTCTTCATCTCTACTCTTTTGTGATGTTGTGGATTCTATATGTTTTCCCTTGCATGACAACATTCCATGAATACATATCGCTATGTACATCATGCCACACCATCTCTTTGTCTTTCTCTCCTTAGAATGACGTGTGCTCCTCTGTATAACACACATCATTCTAAGGGGGGGCTATCATATCTTATTTTTTAAAAAGATGTCTTAAAAATATATCTTTATTTCTTATGATCTCATCATCTAGCTTAGGGGCAACCTGACTAGACTTGTCTTTTCTATCTTTTTTGTGACTATCCTACAATTTAGTTTACATCAGTCATAGGCCTATATGCTTGTTGTATGGTCTCTAGCTTGCTAGCCATACTTATCATCGTTGTCTTTTATCTCATCAAATTATGTCACATCTATGGATTTTATCATGTATACTTTTTAATTTTTTTCCTAACGTGTTTGTCTGCAACTAACTTGTTTGTGGTGAGATCACAATCAAATTTACAAGATGAAATACTTGTGTCCTCTTTGCATCTTGGCTCAAATTCTCTATCACATATACTAGATCAAAGACCTGTGTCCTCTTCATCCTGGGTATATTCTCTTCAACCTCTTTCTACTTTATCTCACACAAGTTAGAATACATATGCTTACTAAAGTGGGAGCAAAATGTAATGTCAAAAATTAGACCCCATGCAATTTTGCATTCCACAAAATCCCCTTTAGTCTAATAAAAGATGATAATACAATTCCCCCTTTCACAAAAATTTAATTTTGTCCTTAAACCTTTTATTTTTAACCTCCAAGTGAATTTTTGTCAAAGATGTGAGCACGACATGCAAACGTCTACACATCATGCAAATGTCCTGAAAATATTCTTGATTTTGTGTTTGTTGGAATGCTACATTTTTGCCTATAACCACTAAGTGTAATGCCTTCGTGGTTGTAGATGTGCCCAAAAATTTTCTTCAATCTTTCAACTATTTTCTCAATCTCTCATTCATTCTCTTTTAAGCTTTCTAGCTCATTCTCATTCTCATTCTACACCATCTCTATATCATTTTCTTGCATGTCTTGGCTTTGACATCAAATCTTTGGCTCTCTTGGATCATCTAGAGTGTTGCATACTCTCCTTCGGTATTGTTAGCTTACTTAAGGGGAGGTAAATTAATTATCTCTATTGCATTATCATGTTTTATCTCAAATAGCATATTGATATTCTAGCTTGTCTATTTCTTTATCTTGTCTATCTATTTTCCTATCATCTATTTTATTTTCTATCTATCTATCTAGTTGTTTGTGGAGGTAGAAACAACAAAATGGGGGTTCAGTTGAGGCAAGCCCCAACATTTTTCCTTGTTTTTGTGTGTGCAAATTTTTGACTTGGAGTGTTGCGGGAGGCTTCGTAGCATTGGATCTCTTGTGAGTTCATTCTTCTCCTTTCTATCTCATCACTTCATTTTATTTAGTTTAATATTTGCATGTTAGTTCTTTTTGTGTTATTTCTATCATTTCCATTATTTTGTAGTTTAGAAAAACTTCCAGATTTTAGTATTGGAGTAACAATTATACTCTTTGTGTTTATGTTAGCAAGTTTTATTCTTGGATTATACGAGACTACAACGTGCCATAGGGATGTCTGTGTGTCGTGTTATCATCCTTGGCCAAGAGCCAGAAATATTTCCCACAAGACCTTTGAAGTCAACTCTTTCAATCTTCAAAGTCTTTATTTTGAAATCTATCCTAAAACATAAAATATTGTCAAAACTTTCTTTGTCCTTACACCTTTGTCACCTAAGCTTTGCCCTTGAGGTAGTACAGGAACACTCTCTCTTTGAGAAGGCAAGGGGTGTCATTTTTTCTTCACTATTCTCCTTAAGTAACAAGCCTTTTAGAATATGTAATTTATTTGAAGCCTTCTATTAGTCATGTTTATTACTAATGTGAGGTATTTCAACCTAAGACTTTATTTTTAGTAATTATGACCTATGTAATATAATATCATTAAGATTGTTTCATTTTTTTAAAAATCTAATATAAAACATTAAATTCATATTCTTGTAAATATATTATAATTAGTCAATTTCTTTTATAATATATTTCTATGATTGATTTTATGTAATAATTCATTTTGTTAGTATCAATCCTACTAGTTACCCATATGAACATCATACAATATAATGAGTTTGAAGTGAAAAATAATTAATTATGAGAAATGTAACATTATTATATGAATATCTTGAGTATTAAATATGACAATCTTTGATGGCATGAAATTATTATTTGTTTTTATTCTTTGTTTCTTCCTTGTTTTATTTCAATTCATCTCTACATGTGGCATTTACTTTCCCTATTGAATTCTTTACTTTGGCCACTATGTTGATTCCCTAAAAAGGGTATCTTAACCCTTCTTTGAGGTTATACCAATGTTTTTTAATAAAAAAGAGGGTATGAATTTGATTGCTCAATCTTTATGCAAAAACTTAGAGATTCAATTAGGGTTATCTTTAACTCTTTACACCTAAAAATTATGGTATGTTTGTAGTGAACTAATATGAAATCACATTTGATTCTTACTATATTATACCAAACTTAGTTTGTTAAGTCTCTTAAAATAATTGATTCTTATGGTATACCATTATGTTATGATTATCTTATAGTTATAACCCCCTTTATTTATCAAAAGTGTAATAGCATTAACATGTTCATTCATATTGGGGGAATTCTAACAAGGAAAATAAAGATTAATGCAACTCTAAATATCTAGGAATAAAGGGCTTATTTTAATTTATCTTGAGTCACTATGTATCAATAGAGGTGGCATGGGGTGGATATAAATAATGTATATTTTTCTTTAATCTTCTTGTACTCAAAGGTCTATGAAATTTAAAATAATAGAATTAATTAAGGAATTTAAATGATCCATAAACCTTATTAACTTAGTTATTTGAGAGCTAAATTTTAAGCATTTTCTCAAGTAGAGATAATAACATAATATAATTATGTCAAGATGTGAACTGACTAGGACAAGTAATTTAGAAATCTTTCAAAAGTGTTAATATTGTCACTTAAATTATATTTGACTTAAGAAAATGAAGTTTATATTAATACAAAAATTAAATATAATATTGTTTTTGGTTCATGTGATTGAGATTAATATAATATTTGAATGGTGAGATTAGTATACCTATGATATTTCTCATTTAATTATGTACCCAGCTCAATGGAAATTATCTTAATTTAATAACATATTGACAAGTGGTATGCTATAGTGCTAATTTTAGCTCAAAAATTGATTCTTATCCATCCTTATTTCACTATTTTTTGTACTAATCCTCATTAATTCACTATCCATTCATCCTCATTTCAACCCTATTAGGTTTCAAAGTGGCATTCTATCCAACACTCAAGAATTAAGGGGCTAAATCCTCACTTAAAAGGATATTTTCTAATATATCCAAGGTCTTAGGACTTCTAGGTCTTGGCTTTATGAGAATCACCCAACAAATGATGAGATGTTAGAGCAAGGGGTATCATGATGTTCTAAGTGTAATTTTATTAAGAGTATGGGAAACTCAATTTAAGGGAGAAAATAATCTAAATATACCTTAACCAACTTAGAAATAAAAATAAAAAGAAGAAATGGAACAAAAAAGGAAGGGAGAGAGAAGAAGCAATAGAAAGACAAAGAGGAGGTGTCTGTCACTTACAAGAATAAACATTGTCACATGGGAGTCTTCCTTGAAAACATAATAGCTACAATCTATATGATTGTCAGGTTTACCTCCATACATGATATATCACATATAATATATTAAGGAAAACATCTCATTAACGATTATAGGTGCAAATAAACATAATGAAATTAGCCATCACCATTTTTTTTTTGAAAAAGGGGTAAATAATTTTGAACCAGAGCTATGAACTGGTGAGGTCACAAATGGGGTACCTCATCCCCAATTTAAACATTCAATAATTACACCCCAATGGGTTTTGAACCTTGATGGCAAGAACAACACCACAACAACTTAGGCATCAAACCATGCCACTATTGGCATTAACCATCACCATATTACATGCATAAAGAATTGCCTATTATTTTCATAAAAAATATTTATTAAGATAAAAACTAGAGTATATTTATAATTAAAACCATCCCAAATATTATATTTATGTTTACAAATAATAGACATCTCAACCTTAGCTAAAATTTCTGTCCCACCATATACATGCACAAAGTCCAAGATTCCCCCCCCCCCCTCTCTCTCTTTAACCTATAATTTCTCCTCTCTCCTCTTCTATTTTTTGTTACAAGTTTTCTATATCATCCACAAAGGAGGGATTCATCTTGCTAATTACATTATAGTTTACAAGAATCCCAAAACATAGTTTTATATATATGGTTCATTTTGAGCTTTTATAATTATCCATCAAGCTCATGTGGATACCTCATCATTATGTAATTTTTCTCTAGAGAGTGTGTGCTAAGGATCCTGATCCGTTCCTTGAGCCATGCTTTTATTTAATTTCTTTTCTACCAACTCATCCATTCATAAGATCAAGGGAAATATGTCATCAAATCTTACATTAATTATAGATAAAGAGTTGAATTCATAAAATCATTGATGAAGTATACATTTAAATATGCTTTGGGAACATTAAAATAATTTTAAATCATGAGTTAGGTGGTTTCAAGATCTACATATGTCAAGGTTCAAGGTTGTAAGCAAGATCGGATCGAGCAAGGGTTTGAATGGGCATTTTTTTCTTATGTGGTAGCCTAAACAAGCATAGGAACATTATCACTTTAGTGGAAGACTAGGAATTTTAATCACATGAGAGATTAAATTAATCACTTATTTTATATAGTTAGACACTCAAAGGGACATGTCACATGTTATGGTTGGTCAAGAAGAATTAAAAATTGAAGGTAAGAGTGTGAGACTCATAATGACATGGGGACATGAGGATTTGAAAATTTTGATATTGGTTTGTAGGTTCACCAAGGTGAGTTAGGTAGGTAAGTATTAAAATGCTTAAGGCTTTACTTGAAAGATTGCCTTGAAGAAGGGTAGGGATTGGAGTTCAGGCTTACCTCACACAAGGGGGACAAGAAAACAAAATCTTATTAGCTCAAAGGGAAGCAGAGTAGCAAGATCTAAGAAACCAATTTTTATTATACTAAGGTGACAAGGGATGAAATTCCCAAATAGGGAAAACTGACAAGTTTGTAGGTTAGAGAGGATGAAGGAAAGTGAGTATCAAGGAACTAAAATACCTAATGCTAAATAGAAAGGAGAAGGATAAAATCATATTAGAGAATTAAGGTTTAGAGAAACAAGATGGTGAATACCAAACCAGGTAGTAGAGAAAGATCCCAATATTTTATTTGCATTAGGATTAGGGAATTAGAAATCAAGGATACAAAATCCCCTTGTCAAAAAAGCATAAAGGGAGAAAAAAATATGCAAGTTTTAAGACAATGAGAGAGAGAGGGGGGAAGGATTAAGGTGGAGAGATTGAGAGATAGAGGAGGGAGGGTGAGAGATAGGTAGAGAGGGATAGGTTAGATAGAGAGAAGTAGAGAGTGAAGGTGGGCAGGATGAAGGAAGAGAGAGAGGGAAGGAGAAAGGTGGAGAGATTTAGAGAGAGAGGTAGAGAGGGATGGGTTAGATAGAGTGAGGTACAAAAGTAATGTGGGTGCAAGGAAGGAAGAGAGATGAGGGAGATAGAGAAATTTAGGGAGGGGAGGGAAGGAGAGAGAGAGAGGTGAGATAGAAGTATAGAGGGAAGGAGAGAGAGAGAAAGAGAAGTAGAGGGAAGGAGAGATCTCTAGAGCATAAAGGATAAACAATGAGTGAAATAAAGAGAGAGAAAGATTATACAACTTTCTTATTACTAAAATTTGACCTCTTAATTACTAAAATTTGACATGTTGATTACTAGAGTTTAGCTGTCTACAACATTATAAGATCTTCCAAAAGCTAGAATTTGAATTATAACTCCTAGAGATCCAAAAATACTCTCAAGGACATGAAATATAACTTAAAGTATAAGAAGGTAAATTTCCATATGTAAATATGCCTTTTATAAAAAAAAATGACAATATGTAAATGTCAACTTATACTTATGTTTATTTCATGTATATAGTCTCACTAAAAAACAAAAAGAAGAAAGAGAAAAACAGAGAATAAAATTCAATACAGACCAATACGCGAGCATATTATAATGCAACTGTGTTTTATAATGCACTCATGTTTTGGCTTGGTAATGATCAAGCCTAGGCTCGGTCACTACCAACCCATAAGGTGAGCACGTTTTATTATAACCTGCTCATGTTTTTGCTATTTCAGGACCAAAAAGTGGAGTGGCCACTTTTTGGCCCCCCATATTTGTGCACCCACCCCTCTACACATCACCACCTAAATACATTTCCTAATAGATGTAGTATCGTAAATTATCACCCTTGAAAAATTCAAACTAGGTTTGACACCATATTTTGCATGTAAAATTAATTATATTCGTAATTTGTTCATTTCAAGGCCAGATTGGGAAAATACACTTAATTCCCCAACATCTTAAGTTTCTGGAGTTAAAAACACTTAGACAAGGGTGTTGGGTGCCCTAGTCCTAGGAATTAGCTTTTAAAAAGTTATGAATTACAATGTTGACTTTTGGTGTCTACAAAATAGTACCTTGTCAACCTGGCTCAAAAAAATTACTTGGGATGCGCTTATAAACAAGTATTTCCCTCTTATTTTGACAAATAGGATGAACTATGATGAACTATTATTTATTGTAAATGATTGTGCACTAATTGTGAAGAAACATGTGAATTCCTCTCTACATGCTTGCTACAACTCTCTATTTTGTTATGTGGAATAACCCTTGCAAGTGTTTAAGGAAATTTGTTTCTTCTTCAACTCTTTGTGGAAACCTATGGTACAACATCAATTCAACAAGGGTTCCATACTTGAGGTAAAATTATCTTATGTTATTCCATTTGTTATGGTTATTATTATTTTCTTTGCCTTTGCTCCCTTGAGATCACATGATATAGACCATCATCATCATTGCTATTGTGAAGGTGGGAAAACCAACTTGGGGTTTTAATAAGAAAAAATCCTATACAACACAACCTTCTCCCTCTTTTTGTGTGTGCATATCCGAGTTTGAAACTTTTGATAGTGATAGGTTGCAAAAAGGCAAGGTAGATTGTAACCGAGTGACTTGACTTCTGAGCAACCCAAATGTTATGATAGGTGACATTATAATTGCTATCCTAATTTGACTTATGTGTCTCTGCGTTCTTTGGAAAGTGTTCTAAAGGACATGAGGGATAAAAAAATTATTAGATTTTCCTATGAAAAATTTCGTTGTGTTCAAAGAGGTGGACCCTTCACGGTGGCAGTTACAAGGCATCCTGGGAGAATATTCTTCTTAGGCGTCCAACTTTATGGGTTGGGACCACTTGAGTGTGCATGTCCTTGAATGTTATTTGCATGTTTTGCATGCTCTTGCATGGTTGGGTGCCCATGTTTGCATGTTGGTGCATGTAGCTATCGAAGCTATCAGAGACTTATGGAGCACTCGGGTTTGACTCATTTTGATTGGCTGTGGGTTAGGTGCCCATGTGAAGGCCATGTGATTATTGAATATTTTATTCCATGTTTATGGGTTGTCTATTAAGTGGGGTGTGGGTTTTTCTAGGTGGTTTTTCTTGCTGTTTTGGGATACCATTTGTGGTATTCTCTCCCACAAACTTCTATATATTGGAGCCTTGGGATGGTGGTTTAGTATGAGCTCTTTGTAGGTTTTCGGGATGATGAAGTACTACTGGATTACAAAGAGGTGTTTTTTATTGATGTACTTCCTTGAAGAATAATACAAACATTGGATCTCTTTAAGTGTGGAGTTTTTTTTCCTACAAGGGTTTCTCCACGTATATCTTGTGTCACTTGTGTTGATAACTTGTGGTATTGCAGATTTTTCTTTCATTGTAATTATCAATCACTTAATCATTTTATGGTAATCTTGTAAACACATTTTTCATATTTGCAACTACGTATTTAAGTTCATATTTATGCAAGTTATACCTTGATTTCCAACATTTGGTATTAGAGCTAACGGTTTTGTTAAGAGAGGGATGCCTTTCTTTTGAGTGTTGAAGGTTTTTTGGTTGTAGTGGGAGCTTGTGCATTGTGGGTTTTAAAAATTTGTGTAGAAGATTGAAACCATGGCCTCTACCTCTCGTTTGGATATTTAGAAATTCAATGAAAATTGCTACTAGATGTAGAAGTTGAAGATGGAGGATCTCCTTGAAGAGAGAGATCGGTGGTTGGTAGTTTCAAAGAAAACTAAACCAAAGAAAATGTTTGATGAAGATTGGAAGAAGATGGATAAGAAGGAAAGAGGAACCATTCAGTTGTATCTTTCGAATTCCATCTTCTTGAATGTTTTAGAAGAAGCCACCCCATACAATTTGTGGAAGAGGATAGGTCATATTTATCAAACTAAAAGTTTATAACTAATAAGTTGTATCTCAAAAGATGTTTGTATTCTTTGAAAATGAAGGATTGTGATTCTATTGCAGAACATTTAAATGCTTTTAATGTGATTTTAAGTCAGTTTGCACTAGTAGATGTTAAGTTAGAAGAAGATAAATGTATTTTATTGCTTTGCTCTTAACCTGAATCTTGGGAAAATCTAATTTTTTCCATAAGTGATGGTGGTACAAAACCGAAGATGGATAGTCTCATTGCAATATTTCTTTCAGAAGAGATGAGGAGAAAGTCCATGAATGTAGGTTCCCAAGATGCCTTGCATGTGCAAGGAAGGTCCAAAGAAAAAGGAGGGCCTAAAGGGGATAAGAAGAGAGATAAGTCTAAAGGACATTCTAAAACGCCCAAGAAGACCAAAGTAAAGTGTTGGAATTGTGGTAAAAGAGGGCATGTGAAAAAGGAGTGTAGGAACAAGAAAAGAGTTTGGATGCTTCCATGGAAAAGTCCTTTGAAGATGGTGATTCTGATGCTTTCTTTATTTATGCTAACACTATTAGTAATGATGCTTGACTTATTGATTTGGGTTGCTCCTACCATATATGAATCCTCATAAGGATTAGATTACTTCATATTCAACTTATGATGGGGGAGAAGTTTTCCTTGGTGATGACAACACAAAGAAGATTGTTGGTAAGGGAAAGGTAAAGTTGTGTTTCAGTGATGGGAGGGTTAAAACCCTTAATCATGATTTACATATTCCAAGACTTGTGAGGAATTTAATTTCTATATCCAAGTTGAATGATTTTGGAATGCATGTGACATTTGACAAGTCTGGTTGCAGGTTGGTAAGAGGGATTTTGTTGATTGCTAAAGGATCTTGGATAGGGACTTTATTTAGGCTTAATGCCTCCACTTTTTTTTAAAATTTTGCCAATGTAATTGGCACTAAAAATGCATGTATGTTGTAGCACCTTAGATTGGGTCACATAAGTGAAAAGGGTCTTAAGACTATTTTGAATAAAAATTTGGTTGATGATCTTTTTGATTATTTTGTTGGTGAAAATGTTTTTTGTGAGCATTGTGTGTTTGGTAAACAAAATAGATCATCATTTTCTAATGGGACTAATAAAACTAAGAGATTATTGGAGATCATTCTTTTAGATGTGTTTGGACCAATGGATGTTGGCTCTTTTGGAAAATCTTTTTATCATGTTACTTTCATTGATGATGTGTCAACATACACCTAGATTTATTTTATGCATGAAAAATTTGAAGTTTTCACTAAGTTTAAGGAATTTAAATCCTTAGTTGAGAAGCAAATGGATTGTAAGATAAGGGTGTTGAGATCTAACAATGGGGGTGAATATTATTCTAGGGAATTTGATAAGTTTTGTAAGCATGCAAGTATTGATCGACAAAAGACTACACCTTATACACCTCAAAAAAATGGGATAGTAGAAAGAATGAACCAAACCTTAATGAAAATATCTAAGAGCATGTTGAATGGTGCTAAGCTTGATAGATGCTTTTGGACAAAAGTTGTAAGTATTGTATGTTATTTGGTTAATATATCTCCTTGTTCAACTCTTGTTGATAAAACATCTCATGAAGTGTGGATAGGTAGAAAGCCTTTTGTCTCACATTTAAGGGTCTTTGGTTGTGAGGATTTTGTTCATGTGCCTCAAGAGAAGCATTCTAAGTTGGATCCAAAAGCATATAAATGCATCTTTGTTGGTTATGGTGAGAATGTAAGAGCTTATAAGCTTTGGAATCCACTAACCCGCAAAATGGTTTTCTCTAGAGATGTGATTTCTAAGGAGTTTAGAGCTTACTCGGGTGAAGAACAACCAAAGGAGAAATAAAAGACAAAAATAGTGCACTTCAAGACAAATATTGAGAAGCAGGGAGATGCGCACATGGAAGAACAACTAGATGGGTTTGAGGATGGAGAAGAAGAAGAAGAGGGTTCAAAGAATTCAGATGGTGTGCAGGATGAGCATGAAGAAGAGTAGCAAGAGCCCCTTACTCCTATCTTGAGAAGATCCACAAAGAAATGAAATCTAGTTGACAGGTATAACCGACCTAATTTTCATTGTTATTTGCTTTGTTGAGTACTGACAATGAGCCTAGATCCTACAGAGAGGCTCTTTCTTCAAAATAAAGTGAATCTTGATGCAGGCCATTCAGGAGGAGATGATGACTCTAGATAGTTGTGATACCTATGATCTTGTGAGTTTTCCCAAAGGAAATAATCCCATTGGTTGCAAGTGGGTGTTTAAAAAGAAATTTGGAGTAGATGGTCGATTAGAGTGGTACAAGGCTAGATTAGTGGCCAAGGGCTACTTCTAGAAATGAGTTGATTATGATGAATTTTTTTCTCCTGTTGCTTAACTTCTATTAGATTCCTATTATCTATTATTGTTGCTTATGATTTTGAAATAGAGCAACTGGATGTTCAATCTGGTTTCTTGCATGGGGATCTTGAGGAAGAAATTTCTATGTGACAACCTGACGATTTTGTTATGAAAGGAAAAGAACACTTGGTTTGCAGGTTAAAGAGATCTTTATATGGTTTGAAACAGTCACCCAGGATGTGGTACTAGAATTTTGATGCCTTTGCATTGAAGTTGGGTTTTGTTAGAAGGGAGGAGGATCATTGTGTTTACATTAAGGTTATTGATGATCATATTCTAATAATTTTATTATATGTTGATGACATGTTGTTTATGGGTAACAACAAGGTGATGATTAAGGAGCTTAAGACTCGGGTCTCTGGAACATTTGATATGAAGGATTTTTGGGCTACAAAATATATTCTTGGGATAGAGATCAGTAAGGATCGGGTTCATAAAAAGCTTTGGTTAAGTCAAAGTAAGTATGTTGATACAATTTTGCAAAGGTTTAATATGCATGATTGTAAACCAATAAATATTCCATTTCTAGTTGGTACTAAGTTGAGTTTAGACATGTGTCCTAATTTTGATGATGATGTTGAAGAGATGTCTAGCGTTCCATATGCTAGTGTTGTTAGTAGCTTAATGTATGCAATGGTTTGCACTAGACCAGATATAGCCCAAGCAATGGGAGTTTTGAGTAGGTTTATGTCTAAACCTGATAAAGAGCATTAAAATTTTGTTAAGAGGGTGTTTAGATATTTGTGTGGTACTTCTGATTACTGTTTGGTTTATCATAGTACTAATGATGTAGATAATTCATTAGACATATAGGGTTTTGTTAATGTAGATTGGGCAAGTGACTTGGATAGTCGAAGGTCTGCTAGTAGCTATGTCTTTACTTCTTTTGGAGGTGTAGTGACTTGGATGAGTAAGAGGTAGCCTAAAGTTGCATTATTCACCACTGAAGTAGAGTATATGGCAGCTACACATGCTTCTAAGTATGCGGTTTGGTTACAAAGACTTGGTAATGGAATTGGTTTTGATTGCAACACAATGAGGATTGAATGTGATAGTTAGAGTGCTATATGTTTAGCTAAAAATCCTATGTATCATGCTCATACTAAATATGTTGATGTTTAGTATTACTTTGTGCAAGAAATGGTAGAAAATGGTAAAGTTTTGATTGAGAAGGTTGACACTTTGGATAATGTTGCAGATTCTCTAACGAAGCCAGTGACCACAGATAAGTTCTCTTAGTGCAAGAAGGCTATGGGACTTGATCACTGTACTTAATTATATATTTGTATCTCATGGATGTAATTGAAATGTATAATTCCAAGTGGGAGAATGTTAGGTGACATTATAATTACTAACCTAAGTTGATTTATGTGTCTCCACATTCTTTGGAAAGTGTTCTAAAGGACATGAGGGACAAAATATTTATTATTTATTTTTCTATGACAAATTGTAATTGCATTCAAAGAGGCAGACCCTTCACGGTGGTGGTTACAAGGCATTCTGGGAGAATATTCTTCTTAAGCATCTGACTTTTTGGGTTGGGACCGCTTGAGGGTGAATGTCCTTGAATGTTATTTGTATGTTTTGCATGCTCTTGCATGGTTGGGTGCATAGGTTTTCTTGTTGGTGCATGTTCATGCATGTATCCATCGAAGTCGTTAGAGACTTATGGAGCACTTGGGTTTGACTCATTTTGATTAGTTGTGGGATAGGTGCCCATGTATAGGCCATGTGATTATTGAATATTTTATTCCATGTTTATGGGTTGTCTATTAAGTGGGGCTTGGATTTTTCTAGGTGGTTTTGCTTGTTGTTTTGGGATACCATTTGTGCTATTCTCTCCCACAAACTTCTATATATTGGAGCCTTGGGATGGTGGTTTAGTATGAGTTCTTTGCAGGTTGTCAGGATGACAAAGTGTTGCCGGATTACAAAGAGGATTGTTGTATTGATGTATTTCCTTGAAGATTAATACAAATATTGGATCTCTTTGGGTGTGGAGTTTTTTCCTGTAAGGGTTTCTCCATGTATATCTTGTTTCACTTGTGTTGATGACTCGTGGTATTGCATATTTTTCTTTCATTGTTGCAATTGTCAATCACTTAATAATTTTATGGTAATCTTGTAAACATATTTTCAGATTTGCAACCACATATTTAATTTCATATTGCTACAAGTTAAACCCTGATTTCCAACACCAAACCCATAGGACTAAGGTGTCCCACACCTATGTCCCTCTAATTTAGGCTCTCATTTTAATGATAGGTTCCCCTCTGTATGGATATCTTAGCTCTAGCAGTTTTTGTGATATTTTGTTTTTGTCTATGTGACCATTCGTATTTTCATATTAGGGCTTATATCAATTAGGTTAATTTCATCATGTTGGTATAACCAAGATCACTAATTAAGTGTCGATATGAACAAATCTTTGAATTTGAGAAATAATGAATAAAATGCAAGATGGAATGAATTGAAGTGTGTAAAATCCTCAATGAGGATGAAGTACATATGTGAAGATGAGTTTGAGTAATTATAGGAGTACTCAACTCAAGGTGGAAACAAAGTTGCACCAAGTGGAAAACAAGGAATGCCACAAAAATTGAAGAGTTCAACTCCCTCTTCAAGTGACACATCACCACATAAGGTGGCTTAACACATAAAGAGTAATAAGTGATTAATTAATAATTATTTTACTCCAACACCCCCCTTTAAGCTCAACTTAGGTGGGTAAATAGATGGATGGGTCTTGGCAACTTGGCCTGATGAGGTACCCATGTACAATGAAACTCTCCCAAAAGGTGGAGAAAGGTAGAAAATCCTATGGGGAACACAACAACAGAACAGGAAATTAGCACCGACTTTGGCACCAGATTTTAGTGTATTTTGAGTACATGAGTTGGAAAATTTGGTTGGTGTTAAACTCGGTGCAAATAGGCATGGTCAGTTTGACGTCCAATTTTGTGCTGACTTTTCTATCATATTTAGCATTTGAATTAGCATTAGTTTTAGTGCCAGAAAATCATGGCACCTTTGTTAGCGCCTAAAATAGCACTGGGAAGTAACAACGGAAATGGCGCCAAAATTGGTGCCCAATTTGGCTTCCATGTCTACTCCCATTTTTTCTTCTAGTTTTGCTTCCAATTTTGCATCTAGTTTTGCTTCCAATTTTGCCTCCAAGTTTTCTTCCAGTTTTGCTTCCAAGTTTGCTTCCAATTTTGCTTCCGGTTTTGCTTTTGATTTTCCTTCCACTTTTGCTTCTAGTTTTGCTTCCAGTTTTGCTTATGGTTTTGCTTCCACGTTTGCTTCTAGTTTTGCTTCTATTTTTGCTTCTAGTTTTTCTTCTGGTTTTGTTTCCAAGTTTTCTTTTGGTTTTGCTTCTGGTTTTGCTTCCAGTTTTGCTTCCAATTTTGCTTCTAGGTTTGCTTCCAGGTTTTCTTCCGGTTTCGCTTCCAAGATTGCTTCTGGTTTGCTTCTAGTTTGGCTTCCATTGTTGCTTCTAAAAATATTTCTTTTTTGCTTCCTTTTATTAATTTAATATGTTTTATTTCAATTTAATTAGTTAAATATATCATGCCTCTTAAATAACTCATATGATTATAGAGTAAGTAATTTAATTATTTAACTCATATGATTAAATAGCAGTATAATTATTGTAACATGATCATCATCTATAATTAAAACAAGTGAATCAAATATCTATAATTTAATTGAATTTGACAACATCCATCTTGAGCAGTGAATTAAAATCATCATACTTAATAAATATCCATCTAAAAATCATCGACCACTTTTAATATATATAAATTAACAAGTCAATACTGATAAGATCATCATCATATATAACTAAAACAAGTGAAAGTCAAATATGCCAGTACATCAAAAACATGTCAAAATGATACATGTCCAACAGTTGACATAAGTGAAAATGATACATGTACAAATAATATAAATAAAATTGATAAATTATGTAACTCAAATTGATACAAGTCAAGATAATACATATCTAAATAATATAGTGAAAATGATACATGTCAATATGATACAACTCAACAATATAGTACAGTATACTGTGAAAATGATACATATGATAGTAATCATGAAAAGAGTCATCATAACAATATATTAGCAATGATCCATGATGTAGTCTATATGATCATGAATGTCACTGGTTACTATCACCAACTGTATCATCATTATCATCACCATCCTGATCATCATCATCATTGTCATCGTCGTCGTCATTGTCATTGTCATCATTGTCATCGGCCTCGGTGTCTTTCATATATGCGTCATCATCATCCTCTTCCATGTGATTTGTACGGGCATAACCAATATTTTGTGGATCTATATCATGTTGAGGATCATTTTGATCTTCTATAAGACTCGTGTTCTGCAAAAAAAATATTTAAAATGAAAAGTTATTATTTATTTCATGCAATAATTTATTTTTCTGTTATATATCTAATATTACAACATATGAGACGAAACCATAATCATATTACATCATATCAAAGTGCACATACCATAATAAAATTTCAAAAAAGTTACAGCTAATACTGGTTAGTCAGGACAAACTTTAGCTTTCAAAAACAAAGCCAATTAGGCTGGCAGACTTGTGGATCAAGCCAGCATTTGGTGGAAGAGGAAGAAAGATGACTAGAACTCTAGAGGCCCACCATAATGGATTTTAGTATTCAACCATGAGAGCAGAAGAGAGAGCTGATATCATGTATCAAAACATTAAGCATAAGGAGATGATTACTTTGCTTCATTTTCATTTGCATAACCATATCATGACATGGGAACCAAGAAGACCAAGGATGTTCATTTTTATGTGGAGGTAATGGATGTGGTCCAAACTTTAGGAGGGGAAAGAAGGTCAATGTATGATCCTGATGAAATTGAGGAAGAACAACAAGAGAGGGACAAGAAAAATAAAATCAATACAGAGTTTCAAGGATTTTTCAAGCAAGTAAGAGAGCTATGGGAGTAGCCTCATCTAAAATATTTTGAACTAGAGTTTCATGTACCATTTAGAGAGCTTGGTTTTCAAGGAGTTCCTTTCAAAGCCTCTTCTTTTATTATTCCTACCGTAAACTATTTGGTAGAGTTGGTGGAATTACCTTTCTTAGTAATCACTATTAGTGAGATTGAGATTGTTAACCTTGAGAGAGTAGGACTTGGGCAAAAGGAATTTGATATGGCTATTTTTTTCAAAGACTTCAATTAGGATGTACTCTGCATTGATGTCATTCCTCAATCTTCACTTGATCACATCAAGGAATGGTTGAACTCCATGGATATAAAGTATTATGAAAGCATAATGAACTTGAAATGATGACCAATTTTGAAGAGTATTACTGATGATCCAAATAAATTTATTGAAGATGGTGGTTGGGAATTTTTGAATATGGAAGCTAGTGATTTTGATTCTAATAATTCAGAAGAGTCATATCAAGGAAATGAACCCTCTGATGTAGAAGAGGAATCAAAATCAGATTTCATGTAGCCACCATCAAAAGTTTTACAAGCCAACAAGATGGAGGGAACTCATATATAAGAATAATTTTCAATGTTGTAGGTACTGGCTTTAATGCCAACTACAATGGAAACATTGAAATTCCCTAGCAGTATTTATGTTAAGGAAATTTCCTTTAGATGCAAGGATTCAAAGCACATCAACCATGTGGTACAAATGATTAAATCCCAGAGATGATTTGTAGCAATGAAAGAGTTTGAAAAGGTAGAGAGAGCTACACTGGTGACTTAGGAGAAACTTTAGCTTTTAAAAACAAAGCCAATTAGGCTGGCAAACATGTGGATCAAGCCAACATTTTGTGGAAGAGGATGAAAGATGACTGGAACTCTGGAGGCCCACCATAATGGATTTCAGTATTCAACCATGAGAGTAGAAGAGAGAGTTGATATCATGTATCAAAACATTAAGCATGCATTCTTCCAGCTAACGGATAAGGAGATGATTAATTTGCTTCATTTTCATTTGCATAACCATATAATGGCGTAGGAACCAAGAAGACCAAGGATGTCCAGTTTTATGTGGAGGTAATGGATGTGGTCCAAACTTTAGGAGGAGAGATCCTGATGTCTGCCAAGAGGCATAAAGTCAGATGAATTAATTTCACCTACATGTCTGCCAAAGTTTACTTCCAATTTTTATGACTGTTTTTCTTGACTGTCAGAGAAGAAACTTCAGCTTTCAAAAACAAAGCCAATTAGGTTGGCAGACGTGTGGATCAGGACAACATTTGGTGGAAGAGGATGAAAGATGACTCAAACTCTGGAGGCCCACCATAATGGATTTCGGTATTCAACCATGAGAGCAGAAGAGAGAGCTGATATCATGTATCAAAACATTAAGCATGCATTCTTCCAGCTAGCAAAGAAGGAGATGATTACTTTGCTTCATTTTCATTTGCATAACCATATCATGGCATGGAAACAAGAAGACCAAGGATGTCCAATTTTATGTGGAGGTAATGGATGTGGTCCAAACTTTAGGAGGGGAGATACTGATGTCTACCAAGAGGCATAAAGTTAGATGAATTAAGTTCACCTACATGTCTGCCAAAGTTTACTTCCAATTTTTATGACTGTCATAGTTTACTTACAAATTTGAAATTTCTTTCTGGTCATTTTGATGAGGATATATTCAGCCAATGTGTAAGCACCTTTTGTTTATATCACAAGCATCTGTGCATTGCAAGAATTTTGATTATCTATGGTCTACAACTATGTCTTCTCACTTATTGGATCTTCTATTTCAATGTTTTCTATGGCCTTCTCTGTTTGAAGTAGCACCTGACAATCTTGCCTCCTTTCCTTAGCTGTGAAGTGGATTTGAATTTGGAAATATTGCACTTTAAAACTAGCTATGGTTTAAGGAGAGTTATTCTAGCTTTTTTGTTGACACCCTCAATCTTCAACAAGGACTTAAATGCATGGATTGAAATGCAAGATTTCAAACTTAGATTTGAATGTGCATAATTTGATTGATTATGGTTTTCACAAGTAGTTGTCTTTACATTACTATTTTGGATTGTTAATACGTGTAATAGTGATTGCATCCTTGTCAAGTTTGGCTATCCTTATTCAAAATGCCTTGGCCTTTGGACTCGATACAAAGTTGTGCATTGTTATTCCATATTTGTAACTTGTAGGACATTTAAGGGGTACAACATATAGAAATTCAATACTATCATCCAAGGAAAACTTACATATGGTGTATCAAGAACAACAAAAAATGCTTTTATTAGGGTTAATGCTATCTTCCCCCACATTGTTGATATTTTCCCCAAAACATGTTTTTTTTAATTTTTAATTCTACGCATCTCAAAATTCAATGTATTGATTAACATTTGTTATGCATTTTGGTTGTTTATGCAAATGATGCATATATGTTAACTCGATCAGTGTTGTTACTTTGGTAGTTTGACTTCTATGACAACCAACCATTACGCATTTCATCTACATCCTTCTACTATTTATTCCTGCACATAAACGGTCATCTTGTAATCATAAGATTTGAGCTCTATTTACTCATCCTACACATCAATAAACAACTCAACACGAGAGATGAAAATTGAAATATTAACACAACAATATCCAACTAAGTTATTGAAACTCAACTATTGATACCTCGTTCTCCATCCAGATTATAAAATCGTTCCACTTTTTGTTTTGAAACATATTCTTTTCAAATTGCTTTGGATGGCAGCCATATTGCTCCTCCTGTCAAAACATGGCACATGGACTACTTAAACTAATTAATATGCAATCATTTACTTTTTTCAAGGAAAAAAAAATAAAAAATCATTTAACATATTAAATATGCTTACAAATGTACAGATCAAAGCTTGTAAACCTTTTTGGCCACTGCGATGTGTGGCACGAAGTTTCTCAAGCCTAGCCTTGGAGGCCTAGTCCTGAAACATATACTAATTCAATTTAACTATGCACAAATAAAATTTAAATAAAATTTAATAAATTTGATATAATCTTATGAGAAAATTCAAATACTTGCATACTCTCCTCACCGAACTTCCTCCGTGCATTAGACTCCTCATATGATTTTACAAGCTCTTTCCATACTTTCACACTCACATCAATTGGCCTTCTTTTCTACGTTAGCTCATGAGGGGTTTTTTTTATCTTCTTTGTTTGGTTGCACCAAAATCTCTTGGAATTTTGAGACATTTGTAGCTTTATCTTCTTTATAGACCAACCTATGCCAAAATCAGTCTCCATGTCATGGATAACTGCTTTTTTTAGTTGCATGGGTATCTATGAGAATGGAAAATGTAGATGGTCTTTGAACTATTGAAGGAATGATTCCTTCAACCTATTCACAAATGTTTTCCCAGCATTCGTCATTCGCACTTCCCCTAAAACCACCTCGTATTCTATCTTCGTATTGTAGCTACCAATGCAAGATTGATAACATGGCATGGTGGAAGAAGTCTATGTCCCAGGAGTGGCTGGGACATTGGAAGTCTCTGCTCCCTGTTCCACATTCTTAGAGTTTACTGTCACTAATTTCCTCTTGGATATTTTGTTCGATCCAGGATTGGTTGGGGAATCAATTGATTCCCTTTGACACAATTGATTTGTTTGCAATGTTTGAGGGGTGTTACCAAATTATTTTTCTATGTATTTGGCAAGTGTTGTCCAGTCCACATTAACCAATTTTTTCACTACCTCTACCCCCAATATGGAAGCCAATTCCTCTTTATCTTTCTCAATCTCATGTCCCTATATATATATTTAAATTATATTTCTTCTTTTAAATTTAGAAATAAAAAACTAAAAACCACAATTCCTCTTTATCTTTGTTAGTCTCATGTCCCTATATATATATATTAAAATTATATTTCTTCTTTTAAATTTTGAAATAAAAAACTAAAAAGTAAAATTCAAAGAAACAATGAAAACATTTACAAATCTATAAATTGACAATGAATTACCTCACTGTGGCTAGAGTCTGCTAACAATGTTTGCTTCCTTCTATTGCTTGACATTTTGAGGTGACCTAGGGAAAATTATTTTCATCCAGTCTGTGGAGGCAAATGAAGTACACACTGTCAGATATGAAATTTTTCGTCCAATTTATAGTATGAAAGTTTTGTTTTGTGGGAAAATATGTTCATTGGGTTTGCTTAGTGTTGATAACCTAGTGAGAATATGTTCGTTGCGTTTGCTTAGTGTTGATAACCTTATCATGAAAACTCTTTCATAATGCAATCTTGCACGAATTTTTCATGGCATCAATGACTATGGCGCGACTGGGCAAAACCAAGTGGTTTCTGCGTTTATTTTTAGCAGTTGCTCAACAGTGACATGTTCACTGGGTTTTCTTAGTGTTGATAACTTAGGGAAAATATGTTCGCTGGGTTTTCTTAGATTTGATAACCTTATCATGAAATCTCTTTCATAATGCAATCTTGCACAAATTTGTCATGACATTGGTGACTATGGTGTGACTAGGAAAAACCAAGCGATTTATATGCTTATTTTCAATAGTTTCTCAACATTGACTGACCCAATTCCCAAATTTTCCAAACAATTCACTATTTCCTTGATACCCAGGTTAGGGAAAGAATACAGAGGCATCTTGGCTTTGTGCTATAATATTTTGAGCCAAAGCTCAAATGGGTAGGGTAAAATTTTTTGTTGGTTTCTCAAAGGTTTTACAATTTATAATGATGGGACAATTTAGAGGTTGCTTGGATAGGTTAGGCCACAAACCAGTAAACAATCATGAATTAAAATACAATACAAAGAGTAATAAACAATCACATATTCAACCAAGAAAAAAAATTGTAACCTAAATCGAATTTATCATTAGTTTCTAGTAGCGCCCTGCTTTCTTCCTTCACGTGGCATTTTTCTCTTTTTCGTCGTCTAATTTCTTCCTTCACGTGGGAAATTTTTAAAATTTTCAATTTTGATTCAGTAGTTGGTGCTTTAGTCGGTGTTAGTTAACACCAAATTTAGCGCCAAATTTTGGTCATTAATGTAATCTATTTGGGGCGCCTAAGGTGACACCAAGTGCACCTAATTGACCACCTATCATTGTTGTATAGTGACTATTTTCATTGTTGTGTATCACAAGATCCAGAGTGTTAGAAGTAATTCCAACTCCTATCTTGTTTTTGTGACCACCGTTGTCCCATGGCTCCTTCATTAGCTCGGTGTGATAGAGTGGTTTTTACCACGGTCCTGCAAGGTGCTTCATCCTTCTCAGCAATAGTGCGGTGAAAGCTTTTGTGGCGGCATGCAAGTATTCCTTTTGTTCCTGGAAGTGTTGCAATGACTCCTGCAAGTCTTCTACCATTGGCATACGGTAGTGCAGTGACCATCGTTGTCTCATGGTTCCTTCATCAACTCGGTGTGATAGAGTGATTTTTACCACGGTCTCACAAATTGCTTCTTCCTTCTTGGCGGTAGTGTAGTGAAAGCTTCTGTGGCAACATTTTTATTCATAGAGGAGGCCATGGAGAGAGGACGTGGACGACGTAGAAATACTAAATCATTGAGAGGAAAGTAGGTGGAAATAGATGAGACAACATAATTTGTAGATACAATAGAGGTAAGAAGAGAAAGCAACCTCAACCAAAGGAGGAAGGTGTTTATGAATTCACAAATGCTACAACATAGAGGAGATATCAATATGTCAAATATATAACTAAAGCGAGGTTTTGTGTTGGATAGCATACTTGTTGAAATGATATAATTGGTGTACTAAACATTATTTACTATGTTGTGTATTATAGGGGCGAGATGAGGCCATGGCAACAAATCGTGTCATATCAAATTAGGTACTCAAATTTTGACTTAACTTCGAAAAAAATGATATGATGGCATTTTGTGAAACGTCCATCTTTTTTCACATTATTATTAAAATTTATAATGTATTATCCAATCTTGACATAAATTAATTCATGTTGTTGATTATTTTAGATGGAGATTGGAGAAAGTGCAGAGCCTGAGCATTCAACTAGCAAAAGAAGATATGTACGTGGAGGTGGACCTAAAACTGTTAAATCATGTAGACGAAAGTGGGTGGAAGAGGATATGACAATGGATACTGATGACACAACAAATGATAGCACTAAAGAAGAGGTAGGTCAAGACTATAGTACATGGGATGAATACTTTGAGAAAATTGTTGTTTGTGGATTTTTTGTATGTCATGGAAAGAAACAATTCAAACAAGTGATTGTACAAAGACGTTACATATATGATGAGCTTCTAGTCAGTAGTATGCCTCCTATAATCGATTAAAACCAAAGAATAATAAATGAGTGTGGACTGATGTTTTATAAACTATGTTGTAAAAATTGTGCTTTATTAAAATTATTGTTCAAAAAAGGTAGTCTATAAAATAATGTTCCATTATTCAATTGATGTATATATGTTCATACAATTTTTATTTTTATTTTTTAAGCTATATTTGATTATATTTCTTTGAAATTAATACATTTATGATTTATCCAATTGTTGCCAAAAATTAAATAATGCTTGTGTTTGTTGATAGGTAGAAGATTTTGATGAAACACATACTAATACCCAAGATCCAACTAGGTTATTAAGATTTGGACGGGATGATCCAAACCATCCTTTAAACCATACCAGGGTGAGAAGAGCAAGATTGAAGAGAACACTACCACCTGAGAAATTTGAAGAGCTGATGAGAGTCACATACACTAATGACATGCCACCTAGCCTTAATGATGACGATCATGATAGTGAAAATGCAGTGCATGAAGAAGGATTGAATGAAATGCTTACAAGTTTCTTTGGGGATGGAAACAATTATGACAATAATGATGATATGGTTTATAGTAACAATGATAGCAGGGGTAATTGCCACCAACATAATGTTGATGATAACAACATCAAAGACTCCATCAAGCAAGGAACAAAAACACCCGTGTTCAAATCCGGTGCAAGTAGAACCTCAAAACTGACATGCACATTAATATTATTAGAAATCAAGTCACTATTTGGTTGGTTAGAAAAATGATTCACTACCCTATTGAAGTGAGTTGAAATTTATTTCTTACTTTGCATTGTCAATTGGTGTACATAATTCATAAACATTCATCAACTTTATTTATATTTCTTTAAGGGGATTTTAAAACCTTATATTGGATATAAACAGTCCTAGTATAGATTGACATATCAAACATGTTCATCATAAGTCAAAAATTCAATTGATTTAATCTCTAACAATCTTACAGGGCACTAAAAACTAAAATATTCCCTGAAGAGAATGTGTTGCCATCAACTTGCAGAGAGGTGCGTTTGTTGTTGGTTGAGTTGGGGATTGAATATAAAAAAACTCATTCATGTAAAAATGATTGCATTTTATACAAAGATGAATATCATAACAAGTTAGAATGCCCTGTATGCAAAAAGAAGAGATATCATACATATGTACAAGGTCCTACAGTTCCAAAGAAGGTTTTACGTCACATGCTAATTATACCTAGACTTCAACGAATGTTTCATTGCAATTCACTAGCACAATTGATGGACTAGCATGCAAAGAACAGGAGTAAAGATGGATTCATGCGAAATCCGGCCGACTCCAAATCAATGAAACACATAGAGGAAAAATGGCCAACAAAATTCAAAGATGAACCTCATAGTATCGGGTTTGGTCTTGCAATTGGAGTGTGCCCATTGTCTTTCTTGAGCTCAAATTATAGTGTTTGGCTAGTTGGATTGATAGTATACAATATTCCCCCATGGATGAGTGTTAGAAAGGAGCACCTTATGCTGACTATCATTATTCTAGGAAAACATCAAGTTAAAAACATGGATGTTTATCTTGGGCCTTTTATTGATGAGATGCAACTACTACGGAAAGGCATAAGAATGTATGACATATCACGTCCACCAGCAAATAGGTCCTTCATGTTGTATGGTGTGCTATGTTGGACTATTCATGATTTCCCAGGACTTGGTGTTTGTTTTGGTAAGATAAAATATTTATGTATTTACATTCATAATTTATTTTCATCCCAACTTTCATACTTAGTTTTATACTATTTTTTTTATGTTATTAACATTACTTATTGAATTGCAGGGCTTCAAATAAAGGGGATATTTGCATGTCCAAGATGTGCAAAACAATTTCAAGGGTGATATTCTAAAGATCTACATAAATTTATTTACATAAACAACAGGGTTTTTCTACCACTAGATCATAGGTTTAGAAATCGTCTGAAGAATCAATTTGATGGAAAAGTTGAAAATAGAGGCCCTCCCATGATTATGGGTCCAAGTGATTGGATTAAGAAGTATGAAGATGTTGAATTGAAAGCTTGGGATGATTTTTTTGATCGAGGTGGTTCAATTGAAGAACCATAACAAGTTGTAGTTAATATGCTAGAAGGAATGAAAAGGAAATCCATATTTTATGAGCGATCTATTAATATCTCACCTATTAGATCCTATGCACATCTTCAAAAATGTCCCAGATTCTATATTTCGACACATATTAGGCAAAGAGAAGGACACCTTGTCTTCGAGGAGAGATATTTCTCTTTCGCATACCAAATTGGATAGAAAAAATTTGTGGCCAAACATGGAAAATGAAACATATGTAGAAGCGCCATGGATTTTGAAAAAAAAAGAGCTAGAACAACTAAAAAATTTCATCCCTTCAATAAGGACACCTACTGGCTATGGGTAATCATTGGCTAAAGCTTTTACAGTTGATGGACATATCACATAATTTAAAACACATGATTTTCATAATTTAATGAAGGTATCATATATCAACATTTAACATTTACTGGTAACATTGATTAAGCACTAAATTTATTTTGATATTTTGTTGTGTGAGAAAAAATTACTAATGACCTTTTCATAAATGTGTTTGATAGCATATCATGCCATTGGAAATTAGGGGGGATTCCTATCTTATAGTTGACTTAATGAATGCCATAAGTCGATTGTCAGCATTTTCAAGGTATGTGGTTATATGAAATGTTCATGTGTGAGAGACATAGAGATAATATATTGCATTTTAATTTATGACTAAAGGTTTATAATAATTTACTATTCTTAGGTGGGTGACCTCCAAGGAGATCCATGAATCTGAAGTGCCAAAGTGGAAGAAGGAAATTGTAGAAATTGTATGTGTATTTGAGAAGGAGCTCCCTACAAGTTTCATGGACCTACAAGTCCATTTACTTATACACTTAGTCGATGACATTGAATTGGCGTGTTTCGTATCAATGAGGTAGATGCTTTTCTTTGAGAGGTATATGAAAACTCTTAAAAGATATGTCCAAAAAAAGGCACATCCAAAGGGTTGCATGGCTAAAGGGTATGTATTGAATGAAGCATTTTTCTTCCTTTGTGAATTCCTTGGTAAGGATTTTGAAGATGACCCACACATCTAGGATGAAGAACAAGCATCAAATATTATTGATGGAGAAAAACCACAATCTAATGGTGTTGAAGTACAAATTAGTAAGTAAATTCATGATCAGTGTGGTTGTTTTTCTTGCAATCATTAATTTACTCTATAATTTATTTGTCAAATTAACAGGATGACATTTGGAGTTTGAAATAAACATGTTGACATGTAATAGTGTAGACGAAAGTTCTATACTCGACAAGTTCGTTCTATACCACATGGACTTTATGAATAAATGGATTGATCTACATGATAAAAAGAGAGAAGAAGTGTCAGAAGCAAGGAGACAGTTTAAGAGATCAAACCCAAGGAATACTCCATTTCCCACTCATCTGCTTGGGGAATGGGGCAAAGATTGCACACTAGAATGGGTTATTAAACAAATTCAAAATCAAATAGAAGATGCAAGTACAGATTCAAACATAACATAAGATGAAATCAACATGTCTAGAGGATGTGAAAGAAAGGTACAATTGGAATTTTACAAAATGTTGTTTCCTTATAGTTTTGACAGTATTAACTATTTTAATATTCGTCATTATATTTGTTTTCACTGAAATACATGGTCTTTCACAGGCGAGGAAATATCTAGCAATGTGGGCATATGGTCGACATTATCGTGTAGAATGTGTAGACGTAAAGAGACGATCCTTCAATTGTGGCATCATGGTTGACTTCAAGCAATCCAATCGATCAAGCTCAAAAGATAAGAATATAATTGAAGGGAATCTATAATATGTTGGGAAAATACAAGAAATTATTGAGTTGGACTACTGCTCTTTTAAATGTTGTATTTTTAAGTGTAGATGGTATGAAGCATTTGAGAGGACACAAAGACATGATACCCATAGTGGATTGTTTTCTATAGATTCCTCATTGTTCCTACCAGAGGATAAGGAGCCTTATGTTCTACCAATTCATTGTGAGAATCTATTTCTTTAACTCAAAGAAGAAGCAGTAGTGATCATTAATCTATTCATTTATAGCTTATTGTGAATATATACATGTGTTTATTAATCAATAAAATTGTTATAACATACGTCTAATATATGTATGTCGTTCATGTGCAGGTACTTTTCTATGAAGATATTTTGGACCCAAAATGGATATTTGTCATACATTATGATCCAAGATTAAGGCATGTATTTGACAATGCATTAGTGGATACTGAGGAAAACAATGATGGCCAAAAAAATGAGATAGAGGGATTAGAGAACATTGAAGAAATTGAAATCCATGATGATGTTGAAGATGGTTATGTCCAGGCACAAGAAGACAACAATCCAGAGTTAGATGATGTTATGGAAGACAACAATATGGATGGTATAGAAAATTATGATCCAAATACATCTGGTAACAATATAGATGGTCTACAGTCAAATTTCAATGATGATGAAGATGATGCAGGTCAAGATGAGGATGATGATAATATTAAATTCTTGAAAGAACATATGAACATTGATAATGACACACTGGATGATATTGTAGTAGACAATAATGTTAATGACCAAGACTTCTAAATTTTTAGAATTATTTGCAATCCATGTTTAAAAAAGGATGATTCTTATGGCATAAACTTTGAAATGCTTCAGTAATATTATGTTGTATTTGGACAATTGAAAACCTGTTTTATTCTCCTAGCAAGTTTTTATATTTTCCATTATAATTCTAGACCAAACAACATTTGTGGGGATGGCCTTTTACACCAATCTTAATTTGTATGAAGTTCACGAACCTGTTGTCAAGTAGTAAATTTCTTTCATAGACAAGAAATGTAAAGGCTTCATTTAAGAAAAGATAAGTAGTTTCTTTCTGAGGGTAATCCACATGCAAAAAGTAAAAAGCACATAAAAAAACAATTGTATAGTAGAAAATCAAATTCAATCATGTCTTATTTCACTTGCACACTTATCTGAAAGACATAGGGTATTCACCATACATTTCCCTTGACAAAGAAAACATGTGCTTTCATTTATTTTTATTGTATATCTCAAAAGTGAAATTGTTGTTACATAATGATGCATTGAGAAAATAATATATACAAAAAAATGCAAAGAAAATGTTTGGAATTTAACATGCAACCTACTCTGTTGTGCTGAAAGGAATCAAGATTAACTGGGACAAGAAATAAAAATAAAATTTTGATGATTGTACTTAAAAGTGAACAAGATATGAAAATTGTGGACAATGATGGTGCTGAAATTGAAAACCCTGATTCTGATGACATTACTATTTTATGTCATTAGAGATAAAGAGCACATCTAATTTTATATACATATCAAATGAAGATTTGAAACTAGTAAACTAAAAAATGTAAACACTATAAGATTTTTCCTTAAACAATAATTCACATACTTACAAAAAAGGGTGAAGCATTTTTTATTCAAATTTGATTTTCTTTAATAGACATAATAGTAAAAGAATATTTACAAGTACAAGAATATATACACTGTTTCATAGAAAATAAGGAATGTTTCATAGAATATACAATTACAAGAATATTTATAAGTACAAGAATATATACACTGTTTCATAGAAAATAAGGAATGTTTCATAGAATATACAAGTACAAGAATATATACACTACTTCATAGAATTCTAAATTTTTAGAGTTATTTGCAATCTGCTGGGTCTCAAAAATGCAGGTTTTAAGACCATAAGAGGGTGCCAATCTCTAAGAGGACTCTAATCCTTAATAAAAACCAATTAAAGTAAATTATTTGAAAGGACTTTAATTCACACCTAACCATAAACTAATCAAAGCATCCACACAGTAACAACAAATGTGTCATGATAAATCTTGCAGATTTAAACAACTTGAAAAGACCACTTTGGAGATAGAAAAGCAATAAATAAGCATGAAAATCAACACAACAATTGAACACTGAAAATGGATTACGAGTTATAATGTATATACTCCATTATATTGCTCAAAATATAAACATACATAACATGAGTTCTTTTGATATGAATAAGTGGATGAGATGGTCTAGTATCTATTGTAATGGATTGAAATGATGATGATATGATGATCAAAATGAAACCTTGTTTTCACTATTTGTACGGGAAGCAACAAGCTTCAGGTCCATTAAAAAAAGTTACATCATTTCTTAACTAAAGCATAATTAACATAACATAAAAACTTAAAAAGAGTTTATTGTTGGATGCACCACAATCCGTCAATCATTAGCAAGTGTTTGTGAGCACCTAAGATCTGTTCAAGGCTCAAGAACCATGTTAATGCATCCACAACAACCAAACTATGACTACCTCCTCACACAACTCGTGCAAGGAACAAATTAACCTTTGACATGTGATCAATGTATTTCTCTTGGGCATAAGTGTTTGTATTCTATAGAGTGTCTGTCATTACATTCTCCAATCTAGCAATCCTCCCAAGCTGCTTATGCATTTTCCTGAGTACCTCATCCTCATCATTGATGTCATCAAGGATGCCTGGCAAATATTTTGATATATCATTTTTCCAAGTTTCCTGATCCTTCAAATTTGTTTCTTCAAAGAAATCTAGCATGGCCATACATAGTGGTTGGCTGAAGTCTCTCAATTCCTATGTGAAGATATTCTAGAATTTTTCATGTGTATTCATGAGGCTCTAACAATCTTGGAGCAAAGCATTATTATCTCCATATTTTTCCTTGATATGGGATTCCATTTCCTTCATCCTATCAAGCAAACTTCCATGCTCCATGAGGGCCTTGTATGTTCCACTGTGAGCATGACAGACACCATCTGCATGTTGGCACATATCTTTGAATTTCATACAAATTATCCCTGATGCTACTTCAAAAGTAGTAGCCTTCAATTTTCTTTTTAGTTCTTCCTGTTCCTTTTGAGCCTTTTCAAATTTATGCTTCCATTGAGCAGTCTCAAACATGGCCTCTAACACTTTTCTTTCATATTCAATGAAAGGAGAGTAAAGCCTTGGAGAAGCAGGAAACCTATCTTTGTAGTTGGTTAATTCTTGTTTCAACCTGTCATTTTCCTCTATCAACCACTGGTTATCTCTTACTAGCTTTTGGATCTAGGCTTTGGTGAATTTGGCTATATTCACGTTCAAGTCAATAGTCTCCAAGGGATCTGTCTCCCTTAATCTTTGCACCAGGAGATGTCCAAAAATTTGATCATGGTCAATGAGAGAAGGCTTCTTGCCTAGGGGGTAAAGAGCCCAAATTTGCAAAGTGGTATTATCAAGATTGTACCCTAACGCTTTATAGACCCTGTCACCTGCTTCATCCGTTATTTGCAAAGTTTTATTCTTTCTCTTCAAAAAGCTGTCAAACACAATGGTTGAACTAATATCCCACCCAGGAAGGAGCATAACTCCAACTTCTTGCAATAATGCTCTTCCTCTCTCAACAGTCATGTTTCTCATTTCCCTATCAACTTCATGTTGCAACTCTTTCAAGGCATAAGCCTCTTTCTTAGGGTCAATGTCCTTTAACCTTTATCTTATTACTCTTCCTTTATACTCATATATAAAGGACTTAAATTTAGGGGTTTGCACAAAAGTATCATCTGCAACAAATTCCTGACTTGCACGATGCCTCACATCATTTGATATCTCATTAGAGGCTTCAAAGGTGATCACACTTCTTTCCAATGGCATCTCATATTGGGGTATGACAAGAGTATTAAAATGTGAGACTTCTTCTTCCTCCTCAATGTTATCTTCTTCCATGGATGGGGAACCAACTAAAAATCTCACTTTAGGAGTAGGTTGAGGTGATAAGTGACCTAGTGGTGTGATATTTTCTACTTGCCTCCTAGGACCTATGCCCCTTCCTCTTTCAAATGCCACAAGTGGCACATCTCTTATCAGTTCGTCTTCATGGAGGATTAACTATTCAATTCTTTCTATGGGATCCTGCACCTCAAGGAAAGCCCCTATGTAGCCTGGGTTATTATTCACCTTCCAAGCCTTAGCCATCATAACCCTACTATAGGCATTCATTCTCATCATGTTTTGTTTTTCTTCATAATTTCTGATGACATCTTCTAAAAGGAAACTATGCTCATACCCTTTCAATTTTTGAAATTTTTTGGCATCACAAATGAAGTGTTCAGGATCAAACTTTTCCCTTTTGTTTCCAACCGACAAGCCATAATAATCTAGTTTACCACTAACCAAGTCATAGCCTGAATAAGAGATAATAGTGAAATCACCAAAGCATAAAGTGGAAGGCATGAAATTCTGCCTCCCATAGCTCTTTAAATGCATGAAAGCTGAAAATGACAATTGCCTTATGATCTCTAAATAAGCAACTTTGTCTGGCACAGTCTTAGGCAACAAATAAGGTGCAACTTCAAACCCATAAACCCTGATAACAGTACAATCCCCAAACATGTACCAGTCCCCCCAATTGTGATTTATCCCTGCTTCATGACCCATATCTTTTGGTCGGAGAAATATTAAGATCTTTGGGGAGAGGTTGTAGTCACATTTGTGGCCTAGCATCTTGTATAGTCATTTGACAAAATATTCCTCAAAATATAGGTAGTGGGACCTCCCACACAGATGTCCACATTTGTACAGGCCTTGAATTTCCATCATTATTTAAGTCTTTTATTCTTAATTCCTCACCCCATATCCCCATCACCTGCCCTTCTTATAATATCATGTGCATGAAAAGAGAATAGTGCTTGAAATTAATGGCTTCATTGTCATTCTTGATGATATTGAGGGAATTATTGATGGCCTCTGATAAATACTCTGCATAAACATAGGGTCAGGCATTATGGATCTAGATGTCTGTGACTAAAACCATGGGAGCAATTATCATGTTCTTAAGAACATCAATTCCTAGTACTTGATCAACTGAGTAATAAGTGTATTAAAAGTATTCTTCAAACAAAGCCACAGAGAATGGGGGCTTATCTTCACTAGAGAACCTCATAGTTTGGTTACCTGTGCCTTTAACCCTATGTAGAGGAAATTTACACCTCTTGTAACTTGTGTCAATGGTGTAGTATTCCTCCAACAAGCCTCTGATTTGTAATTTTGTTTTCAAGGTAGTGTCTAGCTGAAAAATCATGGAAATATAATCTGGCTTTATGACCATGAACTGTGACCCATCAAGAAAATGAATTGCTCTTGTCTTCGGATTGTAATTCTTTGCCAACACCTTGATTAAATCTACGTTCACAAAGACATTGGGTACTACAAGTTTACCCATATTCAAATTCCATAGGTTTGACACTGGGCTATGCCATAATTTCTTCCTATAATGATAAATAAAGAGGTCGTAACCCCTACACAGAGTCCATACACCTCCCAGATTTTTCTGTTTATCTACTAATGTCACACACGATGGGTTAAGTTGTGCTATTCTTTTGGATTTTGGCCTAGACCCAGGACACTAATAAATTAAGTCTTGATTCAATTGCCTAGCTTTAATTTTCTATCTTTTTGCTTTATGTTTGCCTGGGGTTTTTTCCATCTCAACCCTACTCATGCAATGCTTTCATCTACTTACTGATAAAATACTTTAAGCTAAGTCTAGACCACTTACTTGGATAAATGCTACAAATTTCTAGTTGCCTACCACCATCCAACTTGGTTCTCCAAATCCTTCAACTATAATTCACAATGATTTGATTTGAGGCTGTATTTATCAAATTTCAGGACACTTCATCCAACCCTGGTTCATAAATGGCGCTTGCGCCACCTTTATGATCAAGTTCTTTATTAATAGTGGTAGTCTCATCAATATTTTCATTAGTCACATCAATTAAACTAATCATCATTTCATAACTGTCGAAGAGACTTTTAATTAAAATGCACGTTGTTTCTTTGATATGCGGTATGGCAGTGTTTTTCCCTTCCCTTCTGGTGTATACCGCTCTACTGCATATGTTGCTCACCTTCTCGGCGGTATAGCAGTGTATGATTTTGATCATTACTTGAAGAGTGTCGATGAGACAATCTTATTTGTCTTACCGATATCTCAATGTCTCATCAACATTAGATTGTATGTTCCTCCAATGTTGGTTACTGGTGTCGATGAGACAATTTAATGTCTTTTGTCGATATGCCACTGTCTCAATTACTTCGTTATATCCAAGAGTTGTGTTTCACTGAGCACTTGTAGATATACCTTGTTGATGTGACATAAGTGATTCTCTCCTCGATATGCCCATATCTTGTTGACATTCATTATTTTACATCATCGATGATACATATAAATAAGTATCTTCAACATAGGGGTGTCTTATCTACATTTCTGATTTGTGCTTTGTGCTAATGTCAGGGAGACTTTGGAGGGACTCTCATCAACATGGTGTTGTCTTGGTGATATGCTATGAGCAATCATAGGAGTATTTCAAAGGAGGAATACACTTTGATGTTGTGATCAAGGGTTTTATTTGGAAGCTCATGTGAGGGATTTTATTAAATTTAAGTTATTATGACAAGAATTATGTGCATATGGTGGATGTAAGAGATGAGTGAAAATGGAAGTATGCAAAAATAATTAGGATGGAATTTTGGTACAACACAATCCATGTTTAAAAAAGGATGATTCTTATGGCCTAAACTTTGAAATGCTTCAGTAATATTATTTGTGTTGATACAAATTACCTATTGCAATATCCTTAAATTGTTCAATCTTTGGTATGAATTGTTGGTAGAAAAAAAATAGGATTACTTGGATGCTTCATCCATTCATTTTGTATCAACATATGTTCATGAAGACACAAAAGTTAATAGCTCAATCAGGTAGAGCATTTGTGATTTTCAAATGAAGAGTAAAGCACATTTTTATTTCTGCTACATTACATTCATGTGTATAAACAAAATTAGAAGATTACATTACAAGATTGCACTTATGTAGATGCATATAATATAGGAAATATTGCACAATCCTTTCAAAAATGTAGTCTTTATTGACAATGTAAATGTATGTTGTTCCACACAAGTCGTGGAATTGACTATTTGAATGCATATAATTGAAAAACTATATATTTATAGATACAAAAGAGAAAAATGCACATAAAGAGAAAGGTGACAATGAAAAATCTTGATTGCTTTGTTTTGCATCATCTCCAGTCTTCCTGCTTGTCTAAGCCTCCAAGTTGATGTCTTCCTTGCTGCTCCTAGGTTCCCTGCATTTGAGTGAGAAGAGTGTTGTTAGAGTAATGAAGGATCACCAGTCAAAATATGTGCATACATCTATAAACATATAATTTGATCATCATGTGCATTCAAATAACTTGCATACCATAGATGTCCAGAAAAACAAGAAAGTTATCAAACATATCTATCATATGCTCAGTTTTATCTAACATGTTTTCTCATTGTGTAGGTATAGATAAAAGTAGGTTGTTTTGTTTATCTAGTTACAACATGTGGGCTAAAATGTGGCTCCCACAAGGGCTGAGCCTAGCCTGCTGCCCTATTGTTTTATTTGAGAAGGATAATCACAAGTAAACCATCCATGAAGCATTAAAGACCAATTTTTGCAAGGATAGTGGAGTATGTTGGTAAGGGGTAATCTCCTTATTGATAAAGATTTATCCTTATTAATAAGAACATTCCACTATCAACATAGCCATGATTCTGACAAAACTGATCATCAAGGATTCCAAGATAGTTTTCATTAATAGTTTGGATAAAAGTAAGCAGCCCCAAGCATCATAACAGTCACAAGAATTGAGCATGAGGGGCAATCATGTAGGTTAAAAGCTTACACAATAGTCATCACTTGCAAAGACAAAGACAACATGTTTCCACATAACAAATTAAATCGAATGCATGAAAGGTACAATGATGAAGTCCATAATAGTGAGTGTTGCTTAAGAGGGATTGAATGACAACATTTTGTATCAAGGAGAAAAAGGTAACCTCAAACTCTGTTGTACCTGAGTATGACAGTACTTGAGCTTCTGGTGTTTCTAGATGGAACCTATAGCGGAAAAGTGTAGTCTCCATCTAAAGGAACCATCTTTGGAGCTCTTCCCTGAAACGAGGGTTGAAAACATTAAAAGAAAAGAAATACCATAATTCTAAAGTAACAATTTGTATCAAGACAAATGTTAGAAAGTATAATTAAAAAGATAAATCCTTACAATTGGACCTCAAATTGGACCAAACAAATTTATGATTTTATCTTTAGAATGTAGGAACTTTCTCTGTCGGAGCTTCACGACTTGAAATTGGATCTCCAATTGGACCAATAAAATTTATGATATTATCTTTAGAATATAGGAACTTTCTTTGTTCGATATTCAAGACCTCAAATTAGATTAAAAGTTGGATAAGCAGATTTATGATTTTATCTTTAGAATGTACAAATTTCTCTATCGGATATTAAAGATGTAAGGTTGGATCAGAAACTAGATAAGCAGATTTATGATTTTATCTTTAGAATGTAGGAACTTACTTTGTTGGATATTTGGAAATTCCTACACACAAGTTCTGCTTCAGAGCGAAAACACCTGAAAGTGTTTCACACTGGCTCAAGGTACAATCCAACTTGGTTATGACACCGATAGCAATCCAATTTTTCCTGAACCATCCATACTCGAACATTGCATCACAATCTATTCTTCCTACACATAAAAATGTCACATACTAACCCCTTCTAAATAAAACTCAAAATACCATGAAACAATGAGTTCCCTATATTAGTAAGTAAGTAGGTAGTCTATAGGGAATAGTTTCATTTTATACAAGGATGCTCATGAAAGGAATCTTCAAGTGACAATGAGTGAGTTGTTTGAGATTGCAGCTGATGGTGCAATATCCAATCTTAAAGGCAGTTAGCAAAGTAGTAAATGTGCAAGAAAATAAAATTGTACATAACAAACAATTCACAATGGTATCTTGCATAATGCCTTAAGTTTGAAGACAAAAATATCATTGTATCTTGATGAAAGTAGTGACCTTAATGGTCAATCACTGACAACCATGATTTTAAAACATGCTATTGTGCTTATGGAGGCAACATTTTAAGCAAGGTGGTGAGTGGTGGTTTGGAACAATGGCAGGTATGAAGGACTTGCTTTATATGCATACTATGCAGTCTAGCTTAAGACAACATTCTTAGAAGAGATTGCAGGTGGATTATGGAACTCAAGGGTTACATGATAAAGATTAAAGCAAAGACTAAGATCTATTTAAAAGCCACTATCATGAAGATATTAAAGATGTCAAATGCAAAACCCTAGTAGCTGGAGTAATGAAAACAATGTGAAAGAGGACAGTGTGCTAGGGAAAATTTAGGAGATCTCCACATTATCTAATCATAGGAAAATAAATCATTTTTTTTTAAATAAAAAGAAATTATTCTAAGCCCTATATAGGACACATTGATACTTCAAAAGAATCTGATTTATTTTTTTAAATTAAAAGAAGTCATTCTAAACCCTATATAGGATACATTGATACTTCAAAAGCATCTGAAGGAATTTGAGATTATGCAAACATATGTCAATTAAATACCTAGATTACAAACAGTAGCACGAACATTGTAACCCTTGTTGATCAGATTAGAAATGAGATAAAAAATAATGAATCCTATGCCTCCTTACCATTCTCTGTCATTCTTTACTAAAAAACTTCTCCATTTTGGCGGGCTATGTCTAAAAATAAGGTTTCAACAAAATTTTTATTGTATGTTTATTAAAATGAAAACTCCATTCTGGCAGGCTATGCCTGAAAATAAGATTTTGACAAAATTTTTAGAGTATGTTTATTAGATTTTTAGTGTATTTTGGTAGGCTATATTCTTGATTCCTTAAATGATTTATTCAAATGGATTGTGACTGATGTGTTTTGTTGCATTTAGTGTTGTAAATTCTAATGATGCCATGATTACCATACTACCGTTGTCTCTTATTATACCTATTGTACTATGGCAGGGTTTTTCCCTTCCCTTCTGTTGTTTACCACACTACTACCTTGCTCAAGGCTTCTTGTTGTGGGGTTGTGGTTTATACCACTATACCGCATATGTTGCTCACCTTCCCAATGGTATAGCAGTGTATGCTTTTGATCATTACTTGAAAAGTGTCAATGAGACAATCTTATTTTTCTTAGCGATATCTCAATGTCTCATTGACATTATTTCATTATATCCAAGAGTTTTGTTTCGTTGAGCACTTGTAGATATACCTTGTCAATGTGATGTAAGTGATTCTCTCCTCGATATGCCCCTTATCTTGTTGAAATTTCACTATTTTACATCGTCAATGAGACATAAATAAGTCTCTTCGACATAGAGGTGTCTAAACTGGTGCTAAACTCGAAGCTAAAGTTGAAGCTAAAGCTAAAGCTGAAAGTGGCGCTAAAATCAAAGCTAAACTCAGAGCCAAAGGCGACGCTTAGGCGGTGCCACACTCAAAGCTAATATCAGCACTAAAGGCGATGCTAATTTTGATGAAAATTAGCGCCAACTTGTCCTCATCGACACAAATAAATGCCAAAAATAGTGCCATCCCGATAAATAGCATAGGCATTTTCAAAAAATTAGCAAAAAATACATTAAAACAGTGGGTGGAACCAAAAAATAGAGAAAAAAATGGAGAAAATCATAGGTATTTGTTGTAGTGAAACAACTACCCTCCAAAATGGAGATGATAATAAGAAAGTGCAATGATGAGAGATTATGAATGCTCATAAATGATGATGAACTACTCCTTGTGATATTCTACTAGAAAGAACCTCTGGGTGCTCTTGATGAAGCACCTCTGACTTCTGATGCAACAAGAGATAGTAGAGGAGATGAATTGCCCATATTACTAAAAGTGGAAGAATGAATCAATGAGTATGACTTTGATGGAGAAAAGTGTGAAAATGTATAAACATGAGAGTTGATCAAGCTTTCCCATTGCAAAAATATGTCTGCTCTAAGAGTCTCAAATTATCACTAAAGATGTAAACTCAACTGCCTTTCTAGATTTTGTACGTTGAAAATGGAAAGAATGTTGATTTCCAATTCAGGAACAAACAAGAAATTAGGAATACTTTGATTACATGTAACTCAACTATACCTTGACCATAAAAACATATGAAAGTGTTATTTTCTACTTGTACTTTATTTACTTCATATGGAAAAAAGAACATGTACACTTTTGGACAAGGAGACATATGATGTGATGCTCTTGAATCAAGAACCCTTTATCAATCTTTGAATCTATAGTAGTTGTTAGTACTCTTCCTTTAGATGTTGAACTAGATGAATATTCTTTAACTCCTTATTTCTCAAGTAGATGTTCAAGGTGATGTATTCTTTTCTTCATACATTTATATTCAATATGCTCACTTTCTTACAGAAAGCACACTTTACTTTTTGTGTTTTACCAATTTTTATTTCTTTCTCCTTTTATTTTGTTGTAATAAGCATTTATGAATTTGACTAATGCATTGTACCCATCTAAATTAGTTTATCCTGCTCCTTTGTGAGAGAAACAACACAATTTCAAGAGTGATGGCATGGTATAATGTGCACCAAAGGCACCCTTTGTTGCATGAAAGGTAGAAACAAATACTGAATATTGTTGGCCCAATTTTGACAAGATACTCAAGACTAGTTGTTCATTTTGTTTTTCAATTCCATTTTGTTTGAGTTCAAACCTTAGAAGATTTAATTTACTGAAGAACTCTTGGATAGTGTTGAAGCCTTGTGGATTAAGAAGTTTATCAATTCATTTTCCAATTGATGTCCTCTCGTAACATCTTTCTTGTAATCAAACAAGTTTTCTAATGTTGTCCATGCATCACTAGGTGTTGTGTTTGAGTTAATGTGGAAGTGAAGATTAGTATAAATTAATGTGTACATAATGTACAATAGGATTCATCATTATGATTATGCCACTTACGTTTCTCAACTGCTCCTAAGGTTCAGATTCTAAACTCATAGTGACATGATGAAAACCTAATTTCTTAAGTTTTATCTCCATTGACTACTTCCATTCATGGAAGTTAAATGGATTTATAATGATATCCACATTGAAAAATGATTCACAAGACCCCCCTTGATTATGATTTTTATCCCCCTTGAATTTTGGCACTTTATAAGTTTTAGTGCATATAAAAATTTCAAAGTAACAAATAGTGGCACTTTATACTTGAATGTGATATCATTTTCTTTGAAATGGATAAGTGATAGTCACTTTAAAAAAAATATTTTCTCAATCATGAAGGCTTGCAATAGCTTGGACTCTGTCTTTGTTGAAAAAAGGATTTATATATAGATATTGTAAATTGATTTTTTTTAAACATGTGACTCTCCAATCAAAATTTCCAGTGCTACATTGGCTCTACCACACACCAATGCTCAGATTGCACCCCCAACACCCAACAACAAATATAATATCATAGGAAGATTGATATATCCTTCAAACAATAGGTTTAGCCTCTTCAAATGCTCTATAAAAGAAAACCAATTTGTATGCAAATGAATTTGAAAAATTACCTCACAGATTGACCTTTATGAATGAGTGACTGACACACATCAACACATTTTCATATACACTAGTTTTCAAGAAATAATTCCCAGATAATAAACTTGAACTAGAAATCAAATACATTGTGGTTCTAATACCATGTTGGTATAGTCAAGATCACTGATTAAGTGTTGCTATCAACAAATCTATGAATTTGAGAAATAATGAATAAAATACAAGATGGAATGAATGGAAGTGTGTAAAATATTCAAATAGGATGAAGTACACATATGAAGATGAGTTTGAGTTACTGTAGGAGTGCTCAACTCAGGGTGGCAACAAATTTTCACCAAGTGAAAAATGAGGAATGCAACACAGCCTTGAAGAGTTCTAATTCCCTCTTCAAGTGGCACATCACCACATAAGGTGGCTTAATACATAAAGAATAATAAACAACTAAATAATAATTGTTTTACTCTAGCCATCACACTCATCAAATCTTCCCTCTTTGCAACAAAGGAATAGAACCCAAGAAGATTGGCTCTCCTTTGAGGTAATCAACCAATCATAAAACCCTCATTGGTTTGTGTTCCAATATTAAGCAAAGAAAAGTTAGATTTGAGTTAATTCACTAGCTAGATCTAGGGTCTCTTCTCACACTTGGTAATAGATACTTTTATCTATGTCTTTGAGTGGTTTGGGTCTCTTCTCACACTTGGTAATAGATACTTTTATCTATGTCTTTGAGTGGTTTATCTAATGGAGAGGTGATGGACCAATCCTTGTCAAAACTATTATCTCCCACTCTAATATATCTTATAGGGTATGTAGATCACTCTTGACTCATATTGGTTTTTCTATTTGGAGCTGATAAAGTAAGAGGTATTGATTTTATTGGTCTAGCTTGGATAATAACACAACTTTTTCAATATAAATTTATGAGCATTTGAGTAGAGTATGCATCATTTGACAAGATGATTACGAGTTACATTAGTGGAATTAATATTGTATTTAAAGAGTGGCGACGAATAAATTGAATGAGATGAGAAAATAAATTAGGGGTTGAAAGGAATTTAAAATATGCAAGGAGATACTAATAATTTTTTTGTTCCTACATGATAGAAGAAATTATTTATAGTAAAAAATAATAGAATAATATTACTATCCATATCTAAGAGATGCAAAAGATAACATACATTTGCAGTTCATCAAAGTCTTAAGCCATACAAGAAATCAATGAGACTCACTTTAAAAAGCACAATATACAATTTGAGAAGCATGGAAAGATAAAGGCCAATGTGATAGCTAGAAAAAATTATGTACAAGCTAAAATTTACTATGGAATTAATGAGGTATTGCATCAAATTTTGGAGAGGCTTTCTAATAAAATAAAGAGTAATGTGCAACTTAATATAGGCAACAATAACAACAAAAGGGATCACCAAGTTTTATAAAACTGGGGTGAAGTAAAAAAGACTCAACTATCATTGGATTGTAAAAATCTAATGACTCATAGGACATTTCCAAATTTTTGAAATATTTTTAGACACCAAACTAGTACCATTGATCAAGGAATATAATCTATCAAAGGAGAATGAATATATTAAATGAGAAGAGGTTGTGACTAAAAATACTCACCAATTTTTGGAATTCTTGATCCAATGGCTCTACTACTTAGCAAATAATTTTAGAAGGATGATAAGTCCAAACTAACATAATTGGCTAGGAGTAACTCAAAGTTAGTAGATTATATACCCTAATGTTACAAATTTTTAATTTATTAAAATAAAAAGGTCAATTTGCATTTAATTAAGTGCACTTTATTTTAAGTCAATCATTCATTCAAGATAAATATAACACTATAGCTATAGTTATGTGTAATTTTATTAAATTTAAGATTAAAAGCTCATATTTTTTAATAAATATTACCTTACAATATTCAAGAGGCCACATATTTTAAAGTAAAAATAAGTAGGAATATTTTTTTTAAAGCTTTACCATAAAAATAAAAAGGTATATTAAAGTAAAGTGATTGCACGAGAAAAAGGTGAAAAGAAGGAAAGCCATAGGAAATATTAAAAGACATTGAATTATTAAAATTTAGGGTTTTAACACAGAGGGAAAAGGAGATATTTTTAAATAACAACATATTCTCATTTTAAGCCATGAATGGTTGAAGCATTTATAGATATTATAAAATATTTTTAGTAGGGCAAATATTTTATTCAAAATATCTATTTTGATGGGAGCTTAACTAATAGCTTCTTCTCCTATTAGTCTCTTTTTCCCTTCTCTTCTGTTGACCTATAAATATAACGTGATTCAAAAAGCACAAGGAAAACACCTCCTATTTTTTTTCTGTACTTTTCATTGTAATCTCTAGGGAAACTTGAGTTCATTTGTCTAGTATCCTTAAAAAAATATATAATGTGTAGATGTGCAAGAACTTAAAATGTTAATGTGAAAAATGTTACTATTGCTATCCTTCTTCTGCATTCGTTCATAAATGGTTAAATATCTTGAACATTATTATAATTATATTTATTTATTATTATTGTTGGTTGCTAGGCTCTATTTTCAAATCACTATGCAAATGGAAAAATCTTTTTTCTATCACATTGATGCTTTGAATGCTTTATGTATTTTGTTTTTCTTACCCTTTCAACCATAAGTAGAAGTAAACATTACTAGAATGAAGAAGGACCCAACCTTTCAATCTTTAAGGTTATCTTTTATTCTGGTTTTCTCCATTTTTAGAACTTTCCATTGTCGATCTATCCATGTGGCACATGTATTGAACACATCATATACTTTAATTTAGATGTGGCTATAATATGCAAACATAAAAAATAAGGAATTTATTTATTAAGGTTGTATTTTCCAATGGTTAAGCTATGCATAAAAGAAAGAAATGATGAAACTTTGTCTAAAAAAAGGGAATTGGTCTAAATGCCAAAGAATTGGTAGAGAGACATAAAGCATAAGTCCATAATTTAGTATGGGAAAAAATGTACAGGATGGATTTTTTATTAACATAAACATAATTTGTTGATGGAGCTCAACGGTCGACTGCAGGAAGATGCTGAGGCTAGGGTTCCTCCTGAATTGAGCTTGGGCAGAAGCAAACGTTGGGGAATTTTATTAGACCTCCAAACTACAATTTGCGAAGTGTTAATAATGAAACAGGAGCTCGTATAGCACACATTATGCAGGCATTAGTCAACAAGGATGGTGGCATGAGCAGTAGGGGCGAGGGAAGGAAGGTCGAGCAAAATACTTTAGGGTAGCAAGAAGAGAAATGCCTTGCATAGGGTGAGGGCTTTGTAGAGCTGTTTGCCAAACTGAATGGAGGGGAAAGTCGGGCTAGGGATGTGAAAGTTTGTTTGAAGCCTCCCCAACAAACGTCCAAGAAATCAAATTATGGTATCAAGGCAAGGATACTGATGGTTTCTCTGCATGAAGAGCTTGAGGCGAAGGTTTTGCGCAATGTTGTTGTTTTCTCTCATCTAGGACTAATTGAACGATTCAAGGGTTTTTGGCCCTGGCTTTGTGATTTGCATAAATGGATTTTTGAGCATTGGGAGCCCATTGTTGATGGTTGTATCTAGATTTACCCAGTTGTAAGAGGCTATTTTACAATGGTGTTTGAAACTGTGGATGATAGAAATAAAGTTTTGTACGATTACTTTTGGAGCTATGGGTAAGACTCCCAAACCTACCTCTTCACCTTTGGTTTGATTCTTGCTTAGAGGCCATTGGAAATTCTTTAGGGGATTTTTTGATGGTTGATGAGGGTTCTTCTAATCTTTTTCACTCCACCTATGTCTGGATTTTGGTGGAGATGAATGTACTAAATCCACTTCCAGAAGAAATCTCAATCAAAACCTCTAAAGGTTGTTGGGTATAGCCCTTGGACTATGAAGGGGTACCTTTTCACTATAGGAGATGTTTCCAAATTGGCCATATTACTGCACAATGTGCAAAACCCAGATGGACTAAACTAGCTACTTGGTGGCAGGATGCTCATGTAGGCATTATGCAGTTGAAAAGCAGAAGGGCAGTATGGAACAACAAGCTAAGGTTACTTCTAAGGTGGTGGGTAAACTTGAGTTTCCACAGACAAACAGGGATGTAGACTCGTTGGAGGGGACAGGCCCATCTGAGGTTCCCAACATGATAGATGTTGATAAAGGAAATGCTTGTGAAAGGAAAGCAGCAAAAAATCAACATGGAGCTAAAATGTTAGAATGTAGGGAGAAATCAGGCTTGGTGAAGATGAAGGAAAAATGGGTTTGTGTAGAGGGGAGGAAGGGCAGAATGAGCAACCATTGGAGGAAGGTCCTTGGATGCAACATGAAGCATTTGAGGATTGGTAGAGGGAGGAGGTTGAAATGGTGAAAGTTGGGCTTGCAATGATGGGAAGGGATTGGCAGAAGGAGGCTGAAAAGCTGGAGGATGGATGGAAAATCGTCAAGGGGAGGAAAGACAAGCTCTTGAAAAGGAAAATATTTACAACGGTCCTCCAGTCTTAGACCAAAGGAAGGCCAAGGGGAGGAACAAAGCTATAGACGTGCTTGAAGTTTCTCTTGTAGAGTCTTTTGGTTGTATTTGATTTTCTATGGTGTTTGTTGTATTGGTGTGGAATCCTTCGGTTGCTTCTCTTTCTGGGGAGAGCTAGGGTTTATGGTGTAATCTCTTTTTTAAATTTAATAAAATAAAATATTATTACCAATAAAAAAAATATAAACATAATTTACTCATTATAATATGTTTACATTCCAAAATGATCAACCTAAATATTACATATAGGATGACACCATGACCAATATATTAATATCAACAATAATTTCTAGACAAAAGAGAAACAAACCTTATTACTTTAATAAGTGACATCACTCACAACTTATCATTACTCTAAGCAATAAGAGTCATTTAAAAAGGTTAAAATATACATGCATGACATAATGATTTTGTTGATTACATCTAAATTCTAATTTATAATTTGCAATATGATAAATTTTATATAGTATCATCTATATTAAATATAATACCACCCAACTCAAATTAAATTTTATATAATCCATATTTTTACTCATAAATTTTAAAATATTAAATATTATCCTAATCCTTGACTTTCTTGTTATTATTTATCCATTTTAACTTATTTCTCTAAGTATTTCTATGAGACCTCGTCTTTTGTGATCATATTGAGTCTATGAGTCTTTGATGGCTTATGTCCAATATTTTATGTTCTTTTATGTTTGGATATTATACATGAGTGATGGTTGTTCCTATACATCAATGGTGTTCATATTATTGGTTGTTATTGGATCTATGGTTAACTAACTAATCCTATATAACTAATAGTTGTTGTGATTGCCTTGTATCCAGATGAGTTCCTTTCATTATCTATGTAAGTATGTGTTGATCAAGATGACCAGTTATGATGATTTATTGGTTATTTATTGTTAGTAATAGTATTATTATGTATCTTAAATGGATTCCATTACGTTGATAGAGATTTTTGGGATGATTTATTTCATTATTAGATGAAATTATTATTAGGTGATTGCATAATATGTTTGTGTGAGTAGGCATTATTATGGAGATGATGGTTGATATTTTAATGTTTACTGGTAGTAGTATCGATTATATTTTGGATTTCAATAGGTTACTACTAGAAGTGGTGATATAATGATGATATGTGGTATGATTGATTATTGCTTGGTTCTATTAGGTGTTATGCAAGTAGAGGTGGAAACACCAACACGAGTTTTGACTGAGGTAAGCCCCTATATGGCACAACCCTTCCTCTCTTTGAATGTTCAGGTCTCAGATTTGAAGAAGATTGGGAAAATTTTTAAGGCCAATTATTCATTGTTTTATTCAAACCCTATACGTTGACAACATGCACAAACTTAGTTATCTCAACACTTGACAAAGATTCAACAGTGTGACAACTAGAGAAAGAAGGCACTGATTTGGCTCTAGAGGACTGTGAAATCAAATTCAGGATTCCTCTACTAGGAAGTAGTCACCTAGGGTGACTAGCTCCTCAAAAATTAGCTTTAGATTCGTATCACAGGTGTACACAACTTTGCTCAGTCCATTTCCAAAGTATGAATTTCATTCTGGCATTCTAGTTTTGTTGTGTTTGCATCAGAATATATAGTTGCATCATTAGACTAGTTAGATAATTGTATTTCTTTCCAAAATCCATTCCAATTTTTTTTAAGGGCAGGGTGACTCACCTTTCAGGTTGTAAGTCTCATACCTTGTCCAAATCCATCAAACCTCCACCAGCTCCATACCATTCCAAGCAAACCAAGGAAAGGTGCCTAACTCTAGAGCCAAATCCTAGGGCTGCCTCCCCCCTTTTCCTTCATTTCATTTTGGTGATCTTGACCTGTTAACATTATATACCTTCTAAAATCTAAAGAAAATAATCTAAGATCTAGATTTAACATTGGATTATTTTCCATTGTTCATTTAGGCATTCAATTTTACATAATTAAAGGCATAAAAATTCAAAAAAATGCATATCATATTAAATTATAGGTTCCAATAGGGTTATTTTTAGACATCACAGGATAAATTTATATTCCACTTGCACTTAAAAATCTATATGAGGTCATTAAATCTAAAAACAAATTTGGATGTGTTCATTGCATTCATTTAGGCATCTTGCATATAACTCAAAAAGTGAAAAAAAATAGCATTATTTTGTTTCAAAAAACCATCAACATCATCGTTTTTAGATTTTGGTATTAGAATAAGTCAATTCTTACATCTTAGATCTAGAAATTGCATTTACAATTGTCTTTTATTGCTTGAAAATTTTGCAAATTGTTGCACATTTACATTTTTGAATTACATAATCATAAATTGGATAAAATTAAGAAAAATATTCACTGTCAAACCTATTTGCACACAAATTTGAGAACCTCAAATAGTATAATAGACAACAAAACCTTGAAATTTGAAAAGTTTGAAGGTCAATTATTCATTGTTGTATTGAAACCACACACCTTGACAACATATGGAAACTCAATTATATCAACACTCGAAAAAGATCCAACAATGTGACAATCGAATAAAGAATGATTTGGTCTAGCTCCAGAGGACTGTGAAATCAGATCCAAGATTCCTCTACTAGGACATAGTCACCTAGGGCAACTAGGTCCTCAAAAATCAACTTTAGATTCATATCACAGGTGCACAAAACTTTGCTCAGTCCGTTTTCAAAGTCTGAATTTCTCTATAACATTCTATTTTTGTTGTTTTTACATTAGAATAGTTAGTTGCATCATTAGCCTAGTCAAATCATTGTATTTCATTCCAAAATACATTCCAAATTTGGTCAAGGGTAGGTTGACTCACCTTTCAAGTTGTACGTAGTCTCATACCTTGTCCAAATCCATCAAACCCCCGCCACCTCCAAACCATTCCAAGCAAACCAAGGAAAGATTCCTAAACCCTAGAGCCAAATCCTATGGCTCCCTCCCCCATTTTCCTTCGTTTCAAGACCAAATAAGATCTTATTTTGTTTTTTTTTTTGTATTGAACAAAGCTTAAGAGTATAGAGAGAATTGTAGCCACAAAATGTTCAAATTATTTTTTTAGATGGAAATAAGAGCTCTATCTAGCCTCAATCAATCAATCAATATGTTGTAAGGGGGAAATCAGTAAGCATAAAGAAATTAAAATTAATGAATTAAACTAATCTAATTCAAACAAAAGATTAAGATTCATACCCATTACTCACGAAATGAATCTTTTAAGCTAATCAAATTAAATAACAATATCCTAAGATAACATAATGAATTCAAAAACAAAAAAAACTTTACCATCCCATGTCAAAGTGTATTCACAAATGATGTTGGATCGTTGTATCAATGTGAAGCCTCCATTGATGTGTTGCAAAAGTTGCAACGTTGTGTGATGTTGATCGAAGATGTGTGTAAAATCTTGTCTGAAATCAATTGTCAATTCGACATTACTTTGTTGTGAAAAATATGTCAATTCTCTAATCATTTTTTAGAAGAAATACAGATGTTATATAGATTTGTGTTTCAAAATGAACAATCGAGGTGATGTAGTAGAATATCCTAATCAACAGTTCAAAACCGTTGAGAGGAATTAGATGAGAAGAATCAATGGATTTTGATTATGTATCAGTGTGATGGATGAAATCAATTTGAGTGTTTAGTGGAATTGAGGAAATAGATTTAGCCTTTAGTGGGATTGAAGAACAAATGAATCAGTAAGGAATAGATGAATTAGTCAGCAAATCAAAGTAAGCAATCGGGGGATCATAATTTTCTCAATTATGAAAGTGGGTGAGGATAATTAATTAATTAATCTTTTTGTATTAAACATGCAAGTCATGTTTGACTTTTGCAAACAAAGTTGTATTTGTTTGTTTTTGACCTTTTTGAATGATGTTTGAATAATTTATTTAATTATTCCAGTTTAGGAGGACGTGATTTAATTAAACTATTAAGTGGTAATAATTTAATTGATTTGGGGAAATAGGGTAAATTAGCGACATAATCAAATAATTGATGTTATTTAATTAATCAAGAGGAATAAAGATAGATTAGGAATAAAGATAGATTAGGACTCTATTAAATAAATGAAATTTATTTAATTATTCGAAAATGATGAAAAAGGGAATTAATTAAATAATTTAAGGATTATTCAATTAATAGGAGAAAGTTAGGGTTTTTGATGTAAATGATGTGAAATAGTGAATTAATTAAATAATTAAAGATTATTCAATTAATAGAGGAAAATAGGGTTTAATGATGTAAATGATGGTTGATGATGAATTAATTAAATAATGTTAAATCAATTAATTAATAGATGAATATAAATTTTGAAAATAATTAAATAATAATGTATTAATTAATCATTTAGGGAAGAAGGGTGAAAGTTAGTGTTGTTTTCCAATTAGGACAATCTAGGGTATCTACATTTTTATCCTCTTTGATACAATGCAATTTTGAGCGTTGTGTCAAAGAAAACTCAAACATTCTAGCTTAGGATTTTCCCCAGTATGCCCCAGGCAAGATAGCATGGTGCCCCCTTGGGAAATTTAGTGAAAATTCTGGATAATGAACCAAATTTTTTGATAAGCTGATGTGATGCGTTTAAGTGCAAGGATTGACAAAAGAAATGTTAAATAGAAGATAATGTTAGTAGGATTTGGAAGAAAATTGATGTTGTTAGCCATTAATAAGTTTGCTTTGCTTCATGGAGACTTCATATTTTTAGTAATCCTTATTTATGTGGAAAACAGTTACGATACACTAGGGTATTAATGACCAAGGCAGATTTGTTTCTATTAAATGGACTTTAACTCTACAATCGAGGAGTATTCTTGTTCATACCAAACATACAGAAACCTTGTTAGAGTGTATGGTTGAGTTGTGTTAAAACTCTTCAAACTGGTTACATAAAGAGGTATAAAATACCCAACATGCAATTGCTACATGAATTGTCTCAAAACAACTTTCATACACCAAACAAAGCAATTATTTGTCGTGGTAGTAACACAAAAACATTTTACAAAAAAAACTAACAAAAATCAACTGTTAATACCATCATTCCTTCTTCTCTAAATCCTTATGGACACCCTTGAGAGATCCCAAGAATGTGATATTACAATAAATCAAAAAAATAAGACTATAAAAAGATAAAAAATGTTGCAGTATCACTTGCCATATCTATTTTGAGGTTTCAAGATGTTATATGGTGTTGACGATGTCTATTGTAGGAATGTTTTATACGTTAAGACATATCTCAAGATGTTGTTTGCGAATTGTCAATAGATAGATAGTTAACACTTTGGCATTGTTTACACTTCATAGTTGTCTAATTGTTTTGATCTTTTCCTTAGAATTTTTAATTTTGATGTTTGTTTCATTTGTTGTTTGCATTGTCAAAGGGTGATTTTGATGATTGTTTATTATGGATGAAAAGTTTATTGTAGTTGGTGATGATGGAGGTAGGATCTTTTTGGTTTTTTGAGTTTATATGACACTATTTTTGTTGTTTTCAGGGGACTAATCTAGGGCCTTGGGGGCTCATCAACACACAATGGCTCATAGTTTTCTTGGTTTGATAAGAACATGTTTTTTTAATCTTTTTATGTTTTGTGAATGTTTTTGGATTTTGAATTTTTGATTAAGTTAAAAGAAAGAATGATAGACACCTAAGGGGATTGACCTAAGGCCTCGAGGGTTGATAAGCCTTGGATACATTATACAAGTAGAGACCACGTAGTTCAACTAGCGTTGACTCAAAGCATAACATTTTTTTGCGATTTTGATGTTTTCGAATCTTGTTTTGATTTTTTTGTTTTCTAGATGTTTTTGATTTTGATAGTTTTCGCCCATGATGGGATGTCCAAGTATCTAATCTGTTACCATTATTGAGAAGTTTCCCCTAGTTCGAGATAAGATTGCCTTCACTAGGGGAGGTAGATGTTGATGGTACAACAAGGTTCAATAATTGATCAGTTATGAGCCATGGTTGGACACACATTTTATTATGGGATGAATGGGTGGATGCTTTAGATAGCATTGATAGATAACGGTGCATGTCTTATTCAAATGTAGCACCTGTTTTCCCAGTTTTAACTATGGTACCTGTTCTAGAAGCGCCACACAGTGGTTTTTACTTAAAGAACATTTTATTTCTCTTTACTGTTTTCTTGCTTTTTTTATTTTTTACTTTTTTTACTTTTTTATTTTTTTTGGATTTTTACCCTTTTTCTTGGGGTACTTTGATGTGTTTTAAGTATAGAACTTTTTAAGATGGTTGTTGTTCAACAATTCGGCTATAGGGTCTCTTTTAAGAGTAGCCAATTGATAAGCTCCAGAGTCATAGTTTGTTGTGATGATGAATGAACCTAATCATTTGGGTTCAAACTTACCTTTTCCATCTTGATTAAGTTGTATCTTTTGATTCTCTTTGAGTACCAAGTCACCAACCTGAAAGTTTTTGTTTTTGATCTTTTTATTGTAGATTTTTTTGAGTCAATTTTGATAAACCTAAAGATGGTTTAATGCACTCAAACACATTTCATCTAGGAGTTCCAACTCATTTAATTTGGAAATGTGATACTCTTCATTGCTAACCATGCATTTTAGTGATATTCACAATGAGGGGATTTCAACTTCGATAGGTAAGATAGCTTCATATCCATAGACCAAGGAAAAGGGTGTGGAACCTATAGGTGTGTGAATACCGATTCAGTAAACCCATAGGGTTGGGTTTAGTTGTAGATGCCAATCATGGTCAACATCATTAATAGTCTTTTTTAGTATCTTTAGAATGGTTTTGTTAGATGCTTCATCTTGACCATTTCCTTGGGGGTAGTAGGGTGTGGAGAATCTATGCTAGATAGAGAATAGGGAAGAAAGATCTTTGACATCTTGGTTTTTGAATGGGGTTCCATTGCCCATTATGATGGTTTGGGGAATTTCATATCGACAAAATAGATAATTCAAGATGAACTTGGATATATGTTTCCATGTGATGTAGGTTAATGGAATTGCTTCTATCCATTTCCTGAAGTATTCAGTTGTGGTAATAGTGAACTTATGTACATTAGAGGAAGTGGGAGAGATCTTACCTACCAAGTCTAATCCCCACTGCGAAAAAGGATATGGTGTTGTGATAGGTCTGAGCTCCTGTGTTGGTGCATGAACAAAGTCACTATGTTGTTGACATTGATGGAATTTTCTTGAGTATTGAATGCATTCATGTTCCATGGAAGGCCAATAGTACCTTATTCTCAACAATTTTTGTACTAGGTTAGGTCCACTAGAGTGGGACCCAAAAATTCCTTCGTGTACCTCTTGTAAAGTAGTTTGCACTTCTTCTGCATTAAGACATCGAAGTAACATACCATCTAAAATTGGATGATATAAGGTGTCTCCTAGGATTATGAATCGAGAATTCCTACAGATAAAGGTTTTCTTTTGGGTCATTGTCAATTTAGGAGGTATGGTACCATGTTGGATATAATTGTATGTATCTTGGTACAATGGTGAGTTAGGACCAACAATAACACACACTAGTTCTGATTTTGGGATATTGAATGTCAGTATGAGCAATTGCTCCATAAGGAATTTGTACTTAGAAATGTTCTATGGAATATCAAGAAGCAAACATATCATTTCTATAGCGTCGACTGCTCTGTTGTTGATCTGGGCAACCTATTCAAAGGTGATGGTGACAAAATTTTGTTTGAAATTGTCCACCATGCTTTTATATGGCATCGTCTTGTCATCCTTTGTTTGATACTCATCATTTACTTTCCTGATTACTAGTTGAGAGTCTCCATAAACCTATAGTTCTTTTATCCTCCATTGATGGCCATTTTGAGTCTTGTGATTAGTGCTTCATGCTCTGATATATTATTTGTACATGGGAAAGCAATTTTGTAGGCCTTAGGTATGATATCTCCCTATGGTGTGAGAAATACGATACCTGATCTTGAGTCGTGCTGAGTGTGGGACTTGTCAAAGTACAAGGTCCAACAACTTGCATGATCTGTTAGTAGTATGCTTTCATCTAGGAAATTTGTTGTGAGAGGCTGTGATCTTCCATTGGTGCTTTTGCTAGTTTATCTACTATGATATGTCCTTTGATGGCTTTCCTGTCTACATACTCTATGTCAAACTCGCTCAATATCATCACCCATTTATCAATCTTTCCTATTAGAGCTACTTTTGCTAATAGGTACTTTAATGGATCTACTTTTGAGATCAAATTTACTTGTCTATTCAAGATATAGTGTTTCAACTTTTGTCCCACAAAGACAACAAAGAGACACACTCTTTTTATGGGTGAATACTTCAGTTCGTAGCCCACTAGTGTTCGACTGATGTAGTAGACCGCTCTTTCCTTTTTATTGTCATCTAGTTGTGCTAAGAGAGCTCCTAATATTGCTTGTGTTATAGACACATAGATTATCGTTGCTTTATCTGGAATAGGTGGCATTAATACTAGAGGAGTGAGTAGATACTCCTTGACTTGTAGGAATGCTTGATCACATTTTCCACCCCATTTGAATGTGATGTCTTTGTGTAGCAGATGGGTAAAAGGATGACACTTATTTGCCAACTGCGTAATGAATCACTTGATGGATTGTAGTTTCCCTTGTAGACTTCTCAGTTTCTTCAATGTCTTTAGAGGAGGAATTTCTAATGTTTCTTTTACCTTTGCAGGATCTACTTCGATGCCTCTTCTTGATACTATTTACCCTAGTAGCTTTCTAGATGTTACTTCGAATACACACTTTTTTGGATTGAGCCTCAAGTTATAGTGTTTGAGCCTGTTAAACACTTTTGCAAGGTTGGTAAAATGGTCTTCTCTTTTGATGGAATTCACTAGTATGTCATACACATAATCTTCCATAGTTGTATGCAACATATCATGAAATATTGTATTCATTGCTCACTGATAGGTTGCCCCTACATTCTTTAGACCGAATGGCATGACGTTCCAGCAGAAGGTCCCCCATGCACAAGTGAATGTTGTTTTATGTTGATTGTTAGGGGATATCTTAATCTAATTATATCTAGAGAGAAGCCATCCATTAGTGATAACATTTCATGTCCTGTAGTTAGATCTATAATCATATCAATGCTTGACAAAGGGAAGTCATATTTTGGGCAAGCCTTGTTTAGATCTCAGAAGTCCATGAAGATTCTTATGCCCCTAGTGGGTTTTGAGACTAGTACTAGATTCAAGATCCATTCAAGGCAATCAATTGGTCTAATGAAGCCCACATCTAGCAGTTTCTTGAGTTCTAGTTTTACCAAAAGAGCTATCTGGGGATGCATCTTTCGTAGTTTCTACTTGATGGGTTTAGCTCTAGGAAATAAGACTAGGTGGTGTACGACCAATGTTGGATCTATCCCTAGCATGTCTGCATATGTCCATGCGAAGTTTATCTTCCTTTCATTGATAAATATTGAGAACACCTTTTTCTTTAGGATCAAGTGACGTTGCATGGTATGTGATCTTGGTTGTTTCTGTTGTGCCAACCTTGATGGGTTCAACTTCTTCAACTAGGAGTGTTGAATTCTCTTGATATTCAAAAATAGGGAGATTGAATCCTCCATATTTAGGTGCCTTAGAGAGGTTTTCACCCTTAGATTTGTCCTTTATTTTTCTCTTCTCAAGATTTGATAGATCCACATCATTGTTTTCTTTAGGGGATCTCATTTTGATTTTTACATTGTCTTTTTTAATTTTGTGACTAGAAGACACAATCTCCCCTCTAAAATATACTTCCTATTCGAGTTCCATGAAAAACCCTGCTTTATGATCTCCTAATGGTATATCAGTTCAAAGTCTCATAAACTTTACAATAGCTTCATCATTTTGGAATTGATACAAAATAGGCGTATGATGTTGTTGGTCCCAATCTATTAACTGTGGGTAGCAGAGGGGTAGGTTGTCATCATTATCTATAAATTTTATGGAAGTTATCAAAATGGTCAATATAGTTGTGGCATCATTCTCCCATTGGGTATCTAGGTCATCATTACTAGAGGAAACAGAGGAAAGAGAATCCCATTCATACTTTCTAGAGTTTATTTCATAAGTATAGGTTTGCTAGGTTGGGTAGGGATTATACTCATGCTAAAGCTTTCAAATAGGTCTTTGATTGGTAAATCAACGTTTATACGATGATAGGTATCCAATGTCTTAACACCAGTAGAAGGAGATCATTTCTTAAAAGAGGTACACCCAATGTTTGGGCTAACCACATCTATCAAACTATAGCCTAGTCCCATGTTCTCCTTTCTTTGTTCCACTATAATAGGTTCCCATTTTCCTTGTTTATGTTGCCCACGACCACCTTTTCCAATGTATCCCATTTGTTTAGCTAGCTACTACCCTTTACCACTAAGATCAATTAGAAGTGGTTGTAGTTGTTGTAGTTGTTCTTGGTCTTCTTTGTAGATCATTGATGAAAGGCCCTTTTTGAATATTTCCTCATCCTTCATATCTCCCCACTTGGTAAAAATCATGGATTTGACCACCATTGTTATTGTTTGAACATGTTTGATCTCCTTAGGCCCTCCATAAACCTTTAGTGTTGGGGGAAGCATTCCAATGCAAAAGGCTTGATTGAAATGATAGTTCCTGTTACTTTTGTCAAGTACTTGAATCTTGAGATCAGATTTTGGTTACTCACTTGATGGGGGTTTAGCTAAGGTTGATGGAAGTGTTGATGGTTTGACATATGAGGAGTGAAATGATATATCATTACTAGGTATACGCTATATTTTGTTGTATTTCTCCTCCAATTTTGCACAGTAGTGGAAGGGTTTAGGATCAGTGTATAAAGTAACCTCCTTTCCTTCATGAGGAAATTTTAGACATTGGTGGAATGTCAAAGGAACTGTTTGTAGTGCATGAATCCATGGGCGTCTTAGAAGAAGGTTATATGGTAGTTCAAGGTCTAGTACTTGATATGTTGTTTCTATTGTTTTTGGTCTTATCTTTATGGGAAGCTTGATGATCCCTTATGAATTTCTTTAGAGGTCATCATAAGCTCTTATAGCACGATGCTTTTTCCCTTGTCAATTACATCATCAGAATACCCCAGTTTAACAAATTTCAAGGTACACATGTCTAAACTTGCACTGTTATCTATCAATAATCTTTTGACCATATGTTTGTGGACACCAACCTCTATATAGAGGGCTTGGTTGTGGAATGACCTCTACCGAAGGTTTTTCTCAGGAAATACCAAATGATGATTGGCCACGATTTTTCTAACCATGGCTTGAAACTAATAAGGATTGAGGTCATTAGGGATCGATGCTTCCAAAGCTTTCTTTAGTATTTCCTTATGTATAGGTGATAATTTTAACAGCTCTAGGATGGAGATCAAAGTAGGAGTCTTCTTCAGTTGTTCCACAATACTATAGTCATTAGGTGACTTAGTTGTGGGTTTAGGTGGGGCTCATTATATTGTGACTTTCCCTCGACAAGTAGTTATGTTACATTCAGGGTCCCTACCTCGTATAGTTAACACATTGACCCTAGTGTCATCTACTTGGGAGAAGGTTCCTAGGATGGTGTCACCATAGGTGTAGTTGGTGTTGTGTTAGTCTTGTTCTTTCCCTTTGTCATTTTTCTTAGCATGGTTGGGAATTGGATTCGTGTAGATTTGGAGGTCTTTGTTTCTAGGATGATTTTCTATATCAACTTATCCCTTGTTGATTAAGTCTTGTATTAAATGTTTAAGTCTCATGCAGTTATTTGTTGTATGTCCCTTGATCTTGTGAAACTCACATAAGTCATTTTCATTGTACCATGGTGTTTTAAAACTCTGCTCTTCATAGTTTGTGCACTCATTGACTTTGATGAGGTTTTGTTGAACTAGTTTGTGCATAATTGTTTAAGTGGCTCTTCTAATGCAGTAAATTTCCTCCTTGGTTGATTATATTGTCTTTGTTGTCTTCACTAATTTGTCTATTATTTGTCTAATTGGTTATTTTGGGGATAGTTGAGTTGATTGTTTTGTACATTTTTGGAAGCGTAGCTTGTTTGTGCAACTTGGGATTTGTTTTGTGATCCATTGGGATTTTGCATGTTCCATACATATCTAGCATCAACTACTCCATTGTTGGTAACATTTTTGTTTTTGTCCCAAATGTTAGTGTTGTCAATTAGATTACACCCGAATGCTTGAATATTGAAATTCAGCAATCTGTTGAAACATTGGAACTAATTCCAAGTTGTGGGTATCCTATAAGGAATTAGACCTCCAGATTCTAGGCCGGTTCCTATTTAATTTTCTGGTTAATAACTGAGTGATTTGCTGGAAAAGGGAGAAAGACTAAATCTAAATTCTGAACTATGAAACTTAACTATGGTGATGCACCGAAGAATTCAATATGCAGACTTAACTCACAAAATGATTACTCACTATTTTCATTCGCACAACTAGATCTAAAAGCTTAAACACTTGAATGTTTTAAACATAGGCTTTTAAAGAAACAATCATAGAAGGAAAATATGATTTCCACAACTAGGTTGTTCAATTATTGATTAGCACAATGTTTAACCAGTGGATTTAAACTTGGATGCATACAAAAATTCATTAAGGAGACATAAATATTTAAAGGTTTCATAAACTGCAAACACAATAATCACTTTGATCAATCCTACATGACAATGATGCTTGAAAACTTGAAGGCAAATTCTAAAAAAGATGGTAATGAAAGGAGTTTTTCTACAAAAACACACTAATTGACCTGTAAACCTGCTGCTGTATTAATCTGAAAATAATGCTGAGTTACAAAATAATTCACTTTTGTAGAGTGCAAAGGAGAAAAATAAGAACCGAACTGAAAAAGATAAACTTTTTCAATATATACAATGAGAATGAATGCACTTCAAAGTGCATGAACAAGCAACTGAAAGTCAATTTCAGTGAGAAAGTGACAATTCCAAAGTGAAATCCGAGCATAAGTAAAAATCCCTGAAAATGAGGTTCAAACTCATGCAAAAATGAGTGAACTCAGTCTCGAACTTGCAGTCATAAAGCATGTAATTGATCTACAACTCAAACTGAACTGGAAATCCTTGAAAAGGTGGGCTTAAGCATGCAAAACTGTCTCGTTCTTATCAATTCGTCCATGCACATTGGAACTCCATCTTCATGTGAAAGTCTTCAGTTAAGTCTGATGTGAAACTGAAGTAAAATTGTGATTCAACTTTACATAATACCTTTATTTGCATTTTAACATGATGAATTAATTAAATGATTTATAATGCATCATTTAATTAATTCATTTACATTATTTAATGCAAATAAATATGAAGAACAAAGCTAAACTTGAAGGCATATTCTCCATCTACGGCTTCATGCACTATACTTAACATATATTCTAAATATGCATTCAACATTCATCATAAGAATAAGCCGACCACCATAGACTATTGAAATAATACTATAACTAACCCCATCAACAATATTGAAATAACACTATGGCATATATTTTAAACCTTTAGCTCTAAGTGTTTATTACAAAGGTCGACCACTTTTGCTAGGCTCATTGACTTAAAAGTCATGGCCATGGGAAGAATAAAGAACACAATGATTATTAAAAATCACTCACAAAAATACCAAAAGGGCTTAAGGTGAATGGAAAATCGAATGCTAAATCATTACAATTCTTTTGACTTTGATGAAGCTTCCTGAAGAAGTTGTTGGCCGCTGCCATGGAGTAGGGTTTGAACTCAAAATTCCCCATGAACTGGCTCGAGAGTGCACCTTTTGGATGTTTTTTGAGCTGAAACTTGTGATTTTCACATGGTAAGTTCGTTCTTTACCAGTTTGACTCCATTATATAGCATTTTATGAAGCTTTAAAGCCACGGTTGTGTTCACTATCTGATATATACTTTATCATTTATTTGTTCTTTGTATCTTCTTGGCACTCTGTCTGACTTTGGCTGCCATGAGACCTGGAGTCGAGCTCGATATTGTTGAGTTCCTTCAGATTTTTCACCTCAATCTTGGTTGCCCCTCTCCTTGTGAGAAAGGTAAGTTGATTCTTCTTTTCATTTTTCTGTTGTTATTGAGTTTCCAACAAGCTCGCCATGAATGATAGGGCTTTAAGCTTTTTGAGACTCAGTCTACAGGAGGCACTCATGGCTTCACTTGTATTTTATGACATAGAATATCATGGCAAGCATATACCTATTTTTTGCCATTGATTCTTTGAGTTCTCTTCATACCTATATGAGATTGAAGATCTTTGTAGCTAAGACTAATACAAATTCATGCATATTTATGACTCTGGTCGTAGCTTGCATGTTTTGATCTGGGTATTTAAAATTATGGAAATATCACCTTTTACACAAGACCCACCTACGGGTAAATTAATAACCAGAAGTCTATTTTTTTCCTCTTACTAAAACCCCATCTGGGTATTGAAAAATGTTCCTTCCACTGTATTTTCGTGTTCATTTGCATCTTCTTAGCCGCCATGCTAAATTTCTCACATGGGTAACTTTAAATTTGTATCTTTTTTACCACAAACACTTTTTTGAGCAAAAATCATGGCATAAAAGTTGAAAACAGTTACAAATTCATATGATGTTGCTTGAAACCCCTTCTGATAAATTGAGACATGTCTGATATGAAGCTCTCATTACCATTAATACGATAACTCACTTGAGTTGTTCTCACAATATTTACCTATTGCTTTTGTCACAGATTTCAAAAGATCTGATATAACCTTTAACTCTCAAATAGACTATCTTATTTGATGCTTCTGATATTCACTCTATAATGTAAAGCAAGAGCAATATTCCATAATATGACTACATCATTCTTTGATCACCATCATAGTCTCTTTTCTTATTGATCTTTTTGACTATAGTTAGCAGTTGAGACTGTCATGATTGCCTCAATTACATCTTTATTATGCAGAGATATGCTTAATTTGTATCAGTATGAAGAAAAATGAAGTATAGTATGTAAGACATTATCACTGTGCAAACTCCACTATTTGTTCTTCTCTAATTTCTCTGTAGCTTTCTGCCTTTATTCCAATGCAAATCATAGGCTGAACAAAAACTCTTTCATTCTTTTGGTGCATCGATATCCTTGATGATAAAGATAAACATGCATTGTCTTTCTTTCATATTAACTACCCTTCAACTTATACATTCATGCTTACAAATTTGTTGTTGCTTTTTCCATTAAGTGAACACTTTTAAATGCTGATATGCTTCAGAATTGTAGGAAACAACTTGATTGTCGAATACTCTTCTCTTACTTGACACAGTGCAATGCTGTCCCAAAACTTTACTGTTGTTTCCCCCTATTTTCAGACTTCCATTTGGCTTTTCTGACTGTCAAGGATGCTTTTCCATTCCTTTATGATTGTCATAACCTTATGTAACCATTTTCCATCATCACGAACATTGTAGCAGCTGTCTCAATCACTTTTTCAGTTTTATAGCAGTAGTATTAATAAATGATTCTTCATTAATATGAAGCCCTCATTATGATGTTAAGTCTTCTGTAGACTGCACCTGTATTTTGGAGTTGTAAGAAATGATTAAATTGTTGAATGCTCTATTTTTCTTCAATATAAAGGAGCTCAATGTCTCATTAAAATGTAAACATGAATAAAAGACAGAGCTGAAACTGAACCATGACAAATGCAATTAGCGCTCTCTTAACATGCTTCTTTGATTGTCTCATTGAATTATGAGCAATAAGATGACGTGCTCAATCTATTTTTCCATGCTATTGTACTGCTTGATGACAGTCCAAGATGATGACTGTTTCTTTGATTGTTTAATAACTCTCATATATGAACGTTAAATGAGAGAATACCTTATGATATGTTGGGATCAACCCTTGTGGGAGTCCGTTTTACTCCACATATCTGATAAGATGATCTCAAACATGATGAACCTATTCCTGCACATTGAAACAAACATGTTAGCAAAATAAAAGAAGCTGAAAGCTTCCATTGTGCTATGTTTTTCTTGATTGTCAGCCTTTCATCCGATGAATGCTTGTTTTGATGCAAATTACATTTTTGTTGGTAGCATAGGCATAAGGTAGAATGTAATTCATCATTGCTTAGAGTATAACTCTAACACCACTTTTTTACAATTTTGCAGGTTCATGGAGTGAGGAAACGAGGCTGCAATAGCTTGGATACGCGATGATTGAAGACACCAACGAAAGTGATTCATCATTATAGGCAATGATGAATTTCTCCTCTTCTTTACGCTTATGTTATTTTCAGCAGTGTAGTTTGTCCTTTGATCTTTGTATTCATCTTTTGATTGTCATAATTAAATTCAGTTACTCTCGCGACTTGTGCGAGATTCAGTGTTTTTAGAAAATGAATAAAAAGCATTACTATGCAAGTTTCTCAATTTTTTGTTTCAAATACTTGCACAATAAAACTATGATTCAATGTAAATTGATCTCTATGATGATCAATGAATACTTAAACAACAAAACTTCAAAATTTCTATACCTATCAATGATGAACCTGATTCAGCTCTACCTGTTTGAGCTTGTAGTGAAAAATAGGTAACAAATTGGCGACCTCTGCAGAGTGTTTTCCTGCTAAACACAATAGACCAGTATATAACTTATCCATTGGGCATGGAGTCCATGTTCTGTTCTATTTTAACTTAGAAAATTGTAACTCAACTTCAAAACACACAAATTGAAAGAAACTACTGCAATTCTATTAAAGACAGAATCTAAAAATCTAGGTGCAACAACTACACTTATTGAAAACATGACAAAACTGAAATGAAACGTGCCATCAGGCACTTATTGAAAACATTACTGAAACTAAAAACTATTCTACTATGTATAGCTGAAAGCTGCTTAATAACACTGTTTCAAATGAATCTCATTGACAAGGATTGGTAGTACTTCACCATTCAGCTTTGAAAGCTGAAATGCATTGTGTTCTTTCTTTTCTGTAATAACATACGGGCCATCCCACATGGCGTCAAACTTCGTATGTTTACCAGGCCTACTTTTGAGCTCATCCCACTTGAAAACTAAATCACCTTCATTGAAGATCCTTGTTGTTGCTTTCTTATTGAATGTCCTCTTCATTTGAGAATGATGAATTTGAAACTTTCTGTAAGCTTCCCTTTTGGTTTCTTCCATCTCTGTTAATTGAGCAAGCCTGACTTGCATTGGCTGCTCCTCAAGTAACTCAAGCTCTTTTATGTAACTCAAAGTTGGCAATTCAATTGAGATAGGCAGTTTGGCGTCTTTGCCATAAACCAAAACATACGATGAAAATCCTGTTGATCATTTTGGTGTAACTCTATCAGCCCATAGGGCTAACTTGAGCTTGTCGTGCCATGACCTCTAATTATCTGCAATAGTATTTTGTATGATCTTAATCAGATTCTTATTTGTTGATTCAACTTTTCCATTACCCTGAGGGTAATAATTGGACGAAGTGTTCAAATAAATATTATTCGTTACTGACCAATCTGAAATTCTTAAACCAACAAAAGCCAAAGCATTATCAGAAATAATTGAATCAGGTGTACCAAACCTGGAAACTATATCTTGATAAAAGTTTAAAACTAATGTTTCATTTGCATCTCTTAATGCGATTGCTTCAGTCCACTTCATAAAGTAGTCTATGGCAGTTAAAATCCATCTATGCCCAGCACTCGAGGGTGGATTGATTGGACCGATAAAATCAAGTCCCCACTTTCCAAATGGCTGCTCAACCTGAATTGGATTCAGGGGCATGGCTGCTAACTTTTGTTTTCCTGCAAAAAGTGAACATTTGGCACATTTTCTGACATAAGTATGAGCATCCTTGAAAAGATCTGGCCAATAATAGTCTGCCTTCATAATTTTTAGAGCTGTAGAACATGGTGCAAAATGACCTCCAACAGGTCCATCATGGAATTCTTCAAGAATTATTTTAGTCTGATCTAGATAAATACACCTGAGAAAAACACCATTGAAATCCTTCTTATAAAGAACACCATCAATTTTTGCATAAGGAATTGCTTGTAACCTATAATATCTTCGTTTAGACTTGTCTAAACCTTCTGGAAAATCTCCAGTATGCAAGTAATGGATCATCTGATGAATCCAATCAGCTGGAACAACTGAAACAGCAGGTTCATCTTCATTATTCAGAACCGTAGCAACCTTTTCACTGCTGTTTTCTTCATTTTCTACAAGTTGTTCGCATAGTCCTTTACCTCGAACAAGCTTGGTAACCTTTGTGCTGATGTCATACTCCATGACTTTGGTTATCCAACTTGCTCGCTTGTCATTAATGTCTTTATTCAGTAGAAACTCCTTGATCATTGGGTGAGCTACCAGCAGATTTATCTTATTATTAGACAACAAATGTCTGAATTTTTACAAACTTCTTACTACAGCAAGTACATGCTTCTAAACGAATGAATATATTGTTTCGTAATCATGCAAGACTTGACTAAAGAAAGCTATGGGTTGCTCCATACCTTCATTATTTTACTGATAGAGCATTGTAGAGATGGTATCCACTCCTCCGAATGCGTACAGTACGAAATCTTTATCAAAATCAGGATTGATAAGAGTAGGGGCTGCTGCAAGTGCCTCTTTAATATGGTCAAAAATGTTCTTTCCTTCTTTCGACCAACTGAATTGAATATTTTTCTTCAGCATGGCTATCAATGGCGGTAATAACTCTACAACATTGGGAATAAACCTCCTCATGAAATTTATTCTGCACAGAAAGCTCTGCAAACCCTTTTTGTGAGCGGGCAGCGGTAAAGCCAAAATGGCTGCAATACGTTCTGGATCAATAGAAATGCCATCTTTTGAAACAATGTAACCCAAAAGCTTACCTTTGTGAACAACAAAAATACTTTTCCTTGGATTCAAAGAGATTCCATATTCTCTACATCTCTCAAATATCTATCTAAGATGATTGAAATGATCATCAACATTCCATGAGAAAACAGTGATATCATCTAGGTAAACAAGAAAAAAATTGTTTATCAAACCTTGGAGAGCCATATCCATCACTCTCTTAAAGGTGGTTCCTACATTTGACAGTCCAAACAACATCTTTCTGTAAGCCATTATACCCCACTTGGTGGTAAAGGCTGTCTTATACTGATCTTCCTCCTTAACCAATATTTGGTTGTAACCTGAATACCCATCCAACAATGAAAACCTTTCTGATCTTGAAACAACCTGCAATATTTGTTCCATTGAAGGCAGCAGATAGTGATCTTTGAGTGAAGCTCTGTTTAGATCACAAAAATCAACGCACAACCTTATCTCTCTGCTCTTCTTTCTGACATGCACCAAATTTGACACCCAAGAAGTGTGCTTGATTGGAAATATTATACTACCTTCGATTAGCTTATTTAATTATGTTTTCATCAGATGTTCTAACTTTGGATTTAGGGGCCTCTACTTCTGTCTCACCGGTTTTGCGTTAGGCTAGAGCTCAATTGTATGCTGAGCTAACTTAGCGTTAAAACCCTTCAAATCTCCATACTGCCAAGCAAATATGTCGCTAAATTCTTGACAAAGCAAGATAAATGCTTGCTATTCTGCCTTTGTACAGACTTTACCAAGCTTAAGCAACTTGTCCTTGAAAATTTCTATTGATTTGTAATGTTCCTACTTCACTATAATGCCTAATTTATCTCTTCTAACCTAGTCATCAGTGTTGAAGATGGATTCAAGGGTCACCAAACCCTTTGGCAGCTTGTTAGTTTTAAGTTGTATGATCTGATCACCATATTGTTGATCAAATTTTCACTGATTTCCAGCAGAAAACTCTGCTTCTTCCATCAAAAAATGAACTATCTATTCATCACTATCAAAAATATGCCAACTTACATTATTATCAGGTACTGATGGTCTGACAACTACCTTCACGTGCTGCTATACCTCCACATTGTGAATTTCAGTCGGAATGTCAAATTGTGACCCTAGAGCAACAAGTTTATCAGCTTGCTTATTTTGAAGTCTAAGCACTGATTGCAGATTAAATGCATCAAACTCCTCAATTAAGTCTCAAACATTATGTTTATACAATTTCAACAAATCATTCTTTGTTAAATTCAAATTTCTAACTTGATTTGCTATCAATTCCGAATCACCATACACTTGTAAGCACTTAATCTTTCTTCTTCTGGCCCATTCTAAGCCATGTATTAATGCTTCATATTCAACAACATTATTAGAACAACTGAAAGAAAATCTAAAAGCTGAATAATACCTGTCTCCTTTAGGTGAAATCAAAACAACTCCTCCACCAGCACCAATTTTACTCTTGGAACTGTCAAAATATAGCTTCCAAAGCTGATCAATCTGTTGTACTTGTTTTTCCTCCTTGACTAGATTTGGAATAATTACATCAGGTTCCTGAATCATATAAATGCCCAAACCTACTTCGTCTATGAGATTGAACAGATCAACCTCATGATTCTCGGTTGCCCACTCATCTAGATTTATGTCAGGTATGCCTTCTATAGGTACAGTGGGGTCGAGGGTCATGGCTTGATCCTCCTGATCATGGAAAGCTAGGTTTGCATTTATGAGATTCAGAACATAAGGTTCAATATGGTCTTTAGCTAATGATTCTGACTTAATCGTGACTCTAGTACCATACTTGGTCCTGAAAAACATGTGTGACTAGTCTGATGACAGATAACCACCTAATTTTGCAGTGAAGTCTCTAGATAGGCAAATGGAAAAATAAGGTGAGAGATCAATAATGTATATGTCCTATGAAATTTGAAAGTTGGGACAGGCATGCAATGTAAGAGACAAATTTTTAATAACTCCTACAGACTTTACAACTGTACCATCCAACTGAACTACCCCTTTTGACAATGGTTCATACTCAAGTCCTAACTTGTCTACCAGCTATTTAGGCATGATTGAGCTGCTTGCTCCACTATCGATCATAAACTTATGCACTATGTTATTACCAATTATTAAGCTGACATAAAAAGGTGGTGGTTTTACCTCTTTAGCTGGCTGCTCTTGCTTTTGATCTGAACTGTTCGCAAGAACTCTTAGTTGATCTATATTTGTTTCGTCAGAAATCGATATCTTAGCCAAAGCCTCCTGCAAACTTTCTTTTTGCCCAGGAAAGCGTAATGCATCTAACATAGTAATGCCAACAGTTGTCTTTTTCATATGTTCAACGATATTGAAAGAAGAAACATTAACTTTTGACTATACCTTTTGAACAACAGTGTCTGTTTGAGCTGCTTGAGGTTGGAACTGAAGTTTAGGCTGCTCCTTTGATGGTCCAGCTTGCTGTCTTGGTAAAATATGAACATTCTGAGTTGTTGAAGGCTGAACTTGCCCTTGTTGGGTTGTAAAATATTAATTTTTTTGCTGAATAGCAGGCTGTTTGTCTTTTTTTGCCTGTTGTTTATCAAGAACAGCTTGTTGTCTTAGATCAAATGCTCTTTTCTTAGACCTCGTATTGGCTGCAATAGAAGTGGCTGACTGACTTTGACTTTGCACGTGATTAACTCAGAAAAAATTACATCCTTTCCAGTTCATCATGGCAACGTCAAGGTCACTCTACTGCGTTTGTTCATCCTGTTGATTATTATCCTCCTTAGTTGTCTGTTCAAAGGTAGCATAACTATTTTGCACCATAAGGGCTTGATTAATCACCCCGTTCATGCAAGTAACCTGACTATGAGGCTGATTGCAGGGATAACACCATACATAATCCTGTGCTAAATTGTTTTGTATTGGCATCAGCTCTTTTGAAGAGCTAGTAGTAGTTGGGTTAAATGGCTGATTAGGCCTAAAGTTGAAATTCCTCTTCTGTCCCTGGTAATCAGCTTGATAAGTAGGCCTGTTTGCTTGAAATGGTGATTGATTAGGCCTAAAATTTTGACCTTGCTGGTTTTTAAGACTTACCAAGTTGTTACTCACAGTTTGTAGTAACTTGGCCATTTGTTGTTGGTCATTTATTAGCTGTTGTTGGGTATCTTTAAGACCTTGCAAATCAAAATTTGCTAGGACAACATTATTTTGTGTTGCTGCTGCTTGGAATTCTAAGGCTGGAACAATAGGTATAGTGGCTATTAGAGGTACTTGAATGGGCATATATGGCTGTACTTTTGGGAAAATTGGCATAGGGGGTCTTGGGGCGAGTTTACCAGCTTGTATAAGGCTATTTTCAGCTCTAATAGTGATTCATATGATGTTGGTAATGTTAACCCACCCATTGACTGTATCATTAAGGCAATATCACTATGCAATGATCTAAGGTAATACAAAAAAGTGTGGTCAGGAGTTGGCCTTATCGTTACTGGGATTCGATCCCATGTCCTTTGAAATATGAAATTAAAGTCCATCATTTGTTCTTGTGGCGCTCTCTTAATAGTCGTCATTTGTTCAACTAGAGATAAATGATCAAACTTATCTAAAAATTACTTGGTCAGCTTGTCTCCTAAATCGTTCCATGTCGGGACGCTATGGACTGGTAAGCCACAAAACTACTGAGATGCTTTCCCCTTGAATGACGCTGCTAACAACCTCAAAACTACGTTCTCCTAAATCACATGGTGAACTCCACATAGTGAGGCTACATCTCTAATATGCTCAATGGGTGTAGTCTGATCTTCACAAGTAAAAAAGGGAAGACTTTTCAGTGCTGCTACTGGTATATCATCGTGTTGAGCCAGATCTAATGGGCTACCCCCATTGAATCGAACAAAAACATGCGCTCTGGCCATCAGAGTAGCTGGTATTCTGGGATTTGCAGCTTGTACAATCAGTATAGGTTGAATTGGTACTCTGTAACTTGGCGAAGCTGAAAATGAACTTGGCTGCCTTGTTAACGATCTGCCTCTCCTTCTCGATGTGTAAACTAATGGTTCTGCTCTTTGAATTGGAGAAAATGATTGCTTTCTTGAAGGCTTACTAGATGTTCGCTTGGTTGTCCTTCCTATTCTCTTTGGCGAAGACAGCTGCAAATATTCAAACAAAGAAGAACTTCTTATCTGAATATTTCTCATAAGCTATTTGGACTTGATCTGCTAGAAACTAAAAAATAGAGTCGCCAAGTATATGAAAATAATCCTCTGAAAGGATGAAATACTGCTGTATATACCAAACAACAGCTTGAACTATAAAATTCTTACTCTGAAAAGTGATTCAGAGTCCCACCGGGCGTGCCAAAAACTGTTGTCAATCAAATTGCACCCGAATGCTTGAATATTGAAATTCAACAATCTGTTGAAACATTGGAACTAATTCCAAGCTGTGGGTATCCTATAAGGAATTAGACCTCTAGATTCTAGGTTGGTTCCTATTTAATTTTCTGGTTAATAACTGAGTGATTTGCTGGAAAAGGGAGAAAGACTAAATCTAAATTCTGAACTATGAAACTTAACTATGGTGATGCACCGAAGAATTCAATATGCAGACTTAACTCACAGAATCATTACTCATTATTTTCATTCGCACAACTAGATCTAAAAGCTTAAACACTTGAATGTTCTGATAATAGGCTTTTAAAGAAACAATCATAGAAGGAAAATATGATTTCCACAACTAGGTTGTTCGATTATTGATTAGCACAATGTTTAACCAGTGGATTTAAACTTGGATGCATACAAAAATTCATTAAGGAGACATAAATATTTAAAGGTTTCATAAACTACAAACAATAATCACTTCGATCAATCCTACATGACAATGATGTTTGAAAACTTGAAGGAGAATTCTAAAAGATATGGTAATGAAAGGAGTCTTTCTACAAAAACACACTAATTGACCTATAAACCTGCTGTTGTATCAATCTGAAAATAATGCTAAGTTACAAAATAATTCACTTTTGCAGAGTGCAAAGGAGAAAAATAAGAACCGAACTGAAAAAGATAAACTTTTTCAATATATACAATGAGAATGAACGCACTTCAAAGTGCATGAACAAGCAACTGAAAGTCAATTTCAGTGAGAAAGTGACAATTCCAAAGTGAAATCCGAGCATAAGTAAAAATCCCTGAAAATGAGGTTCAAACTCATGCAAAAATGAGTGAACTCAGTCTCGAACTTGTAGTCATAAAGCATGTAACTGATTTGCAACTCAAACTGAACTGGAAATCCTTGAAAAGGTGGGCTAAAGCATGCAAAATTGTCTCGTTCTTATCAATTCGCCCATGCACATTGGAACTCCATCTTCATGTGAAAGTCTTCAGTTAAGTCTGATGTGTAACTGAAGTAAAATTGTGATTCAGCTTTACATAATACCTTTATTTTCATTTTAAGATGATGAATTAATTAAATGATTTATAATGCATCATTTAATTAATTCATTTACATTATTTAATACAAATAAATATGAAGAAGAAAGCTAAACTTGAAGGCATATTCTCCATCTATGGCTTCATGCACTATACTTAGCATATATTCTAAATATGCATTCAACATTCATCATAAGTATAAGCCGACCACCATAGACTATTGAAATAATACTATAACTGACCCCATCAACAATATTGAAATAACACTATGGCATATATTTTAAACCTTTAGCTCTAAGTGTTTATTAGAAAGGCCGACCACTTTTGCTAGGCTCATTGAATTAAAAGTCATAGCCACGGGAAGAATAAAGAACACAATGATTATTAAAAATCACTCACAAAAATACCAAAAGGGCTTAAGGCGAATGGACAATCGAACCCTAAATCATTACAATTCTTTTGAATTTGATGAAGCTTCCTAAAGAAGTTGTTGGCCGCCACCATTGAGTAGGGTTTGAACACGAAATTCCCCATGAACTGGCTCGAGAGTGCACTTTTTGGATGTTTTTTGAGCTGAAACTTGTGATTTTCACATGGTAAGTTCATTCTTTACCAGTTTGACTCCATTATATAGCATTTTATGAAGCTTTAAAGCTGCAGTTGTCTTCACTATCTGATATATACTTTATCATTTCTTTGTTCTTTGTATCTTCTTGGCACTATGTCTAACTTTGGTTGCCATGAGAGTTGGATTCGAGCTCGATATTGCTAAGTTCCTTCAGATTTTTCACCTCAATCTTGGTCACCCCTCTCCTTGTGACAAAGGTAAGCTGATTCTTCTTTTCATTTTTCTGTTGTTATTGAGTTTCCAAAGAGCTCGCCATGAATGATAGGGCTTTAAGCTTTTTGAGACTCAGTCTACAGGAGGCACTCATGGCTTCACTTGTATTTTCTAACATAGAATATCGTGGCAAGCATATACCTCTTTTCTAGCATTGATTCTTTGAGTGCTCTTCATACCTATATGAGATTGAAGCTCTTTGTAGCTAAGACTAATACAAATTCATGCATATTTATGACTCTGGCCGTAGCTTGCATGTTTTGATATGGGTATTTAAAATTATGGAAATATCACCTTTTACGCAAGACCCACCTACGGGTAAATTAATAATCATAAGTCTATTTTTTCCTCTTACTAAAACCCCATCTTGGTATTGAAAAATGTTCCTTCTAGTATATTTTCGTGTTCATTTGCATCTTCTTAGCCGCCATGCTAAAGTTTTCACATGGGCAAGTTTAAATTTGTATCTTCTTTACCACAAACACATTTCTGAGCAAAAATTGTGGCATAAAAGTTGAAAACAGTTACAAATTCATATGATGTTGCTTGAAACCCCTTATGATAAATTGAGACATGTCTGATATGAAGCTCTCATTACCATTAATACGATAACTCACTTGAGTTGTTCTCACAATATTTACCTATTGCTTTTGTCACAGATTTCAAAAGATCTGATATAACCTTTAACTCTCAAATAGACTATCTTATTTGATGCTTCTGATATGCACTCTATAATGTAAAGCAAGAGCAATATTCCATAATATGACTGCATCATTCTTTGATCACCATCATAGTCTCTTTTCTTATTGATCTTTCTAACTACAATTCGCAGTTGAGACTGCCATGATCGCCTCAATTACATCTTTATTATGCAAAGATATGCTTAATTTGTATCAGTATGAAGAAAAATGAAGTATAGTATGTAAGACATTATCACTATGCAAACTCCACTATTTATTCTTCTCTAATTTCTTTGTAGCTTTCTGCCTTTATTCCAATGCAAATCATAGGCTGAACAAAAACTCTTTCATTCTTTTGGTGCATCGATATCCTTGATGATAAAGATAAGCATGCACTGTCTTTCTTTCATATTAACTGCGCTTCAGCTTATACATTCATGCTTACAAATCTGTTGTTGCTTTTCCCATTAAGTGAACACTTTTAAATGTTTATGTGCTTCAAAATTGTTGGAAACAACTTGATTTCCGAATACTTTGCTTTTACTTGAAACAGTGCAACGCTGTCCCAAAACTTTACTACTATTTCCCCCTATTTTTAGACTTCCATTTGGCTTTTTTGACTATCAAGGATGCTTTCCCATTCCTTTATGACTGTCATAACCTTTTGTAACCATTTTCCATCATCACGAACATTGTAGCAGCTGTCTCAATCACTTTTTCAATTATGTAGTAGCAGTATTAATAAATGATTCTTCATTAATATCAAGCCCTCATTATGATGTTAAGTCTTCTGTAGACTGCACCTATATTTTGGAGTTGTAGGAAATGATTAAATTGTTGAATGCTCTATTTTTCTTCAATATAAAGGAGCTCAATGTCTCATTAAAATGTAAACATGAATAAAAGACAGAGCTGAAACTGAACCATGACAAATACAATTAGCTCTCTCTTAACATGATTCTTTGATTGTCTCATTGAATTATGAGCAATAAGATGGCGTGCTCAATCTATTTTACCATGCTATTATACTGCTTGATGACAGTCCAAGATGATGATTGTTTCTTTTATTGATTAATAACTCTCATATATGAACGTTAAATGAGAGAATACTTTATGATATGTCGGGCTCAACCCTTGTGGGAGCCCGTTTTACTCCTCATATCTGATAAGATAATCTCAAACATGATGAACCTATTCCTGCACATTGAAACAAACATGTTAGCAAAATAAAAGAAGCTGAAAGCTTCCATTGTGCTATGTTTTTCTTGATTGTCAGCCTTTCATCTGATGAATGCTTGTTTTGATGCAAATTACATTTTTGTTGGTAGCATAGGCATAAGGCATAATGTAATTCATCATTTCTTAGAGTATAACTCTAACACCACTCTTTTACAATTTTGCAGGTTCATGGAGCGAGGAAACAAGGCTGCAGCAGCTTGGATACGTAACGATTGAAGACACCAACGAAAGTGATTCATCATTATAGGTAATGATGAATTGCTCCTCTTCTTTACGCTTATGTTATTTTCAGCAGTGTAGTTTGTCCTTTGAACTTTGTATTCATCTTTTGATTGTCATAATCAAATTCAGTTACTCTTGCGGTTTGTGCGAGATTCAGTGGTTTTACAAAATGAATAAAAAACATTACTATGCAAGTTTCTCAATTTTTTGTTTCAAATACTTGCACAATAAAACTATGATTCAGATGTAAATTGATCTCTATGATGATCAATGAATACTTACACAACAAAACTTCAAAATTTCTATACCTATCAATGATGAACTTGATTAAGCTCTACTTGTTTGAACTCATAGTGAAAAATAAGTTACACTTAGGTTTGTCATTTGAACTATTAGGGTTGTTTAGTTTAATGACTCCTCTTGCTATAAGAGCTCTTTCAATGTGCAGTCCTTTTTCAATTGTCTCTTCAAAGTTATTGGGGCACAACATGGTGATTTGGTAATTCATTTTCACTTGGACATTGGAAATAAATATATCCACTAGTTCTTTGTCGGGAATAGGCCACTTGCACCTACTAGCCTTATGTCTCCATCTTTGTAGGTGGGATGTAAAGGATACTCCTTCGCTTTGTTTAATCTTGTAGAGGTTAGTGATGGTGACATCCCGTTCTTTGTTGAATGAGAAGTGGTTCACAAACTTATTAGTCAATTAATTAAAAATCCTAATACTTGGTGGTAGATGTGAAAACCATTCCATAGTGTGACAAGTAAGACTGCATGGAAGAAGTCTCATTAGGTAGGAATCATTGTTTTGCACTTCCATGCAAGCTATTGAGAAATCTTGCACATGTTCTACCTGATCTCCTTTTCCCTTGTATTTTTCAACCTTTGGTCTTTCAAAAATTTTCAGGAAGGGGTGCATAGTAATAGAGCGATCAAACAACAACAGACATATACCCTGTAGAGTGTATGTCTTCTTTGGTTTTCCATTCTGAATGTCCAATATACTTTGATTCATTTCTTGTAGTTACATGCCTACCTTTGTGTTTGGTATATTTGTTTGTGGACCTTGTGTGTAGTAGCCTTGTCCCAATATGTTTGTTTGGTCATAGGTTGGGTATGGTGGAGGTATAGGACCTTTGTAACCATGTTGGGTGGAAAGAGGGTTAAGTCCTTGTTGTATAAAAGGAGGATTAAGTCCTTGTTGAATGGAAAGAGGGTTAAGTCCTTGTTGAATGTAAGGAGGGTTAAGTCCTTGTTGAATGTAAGGAGGGTTAAGTCCTTGTTGTATGTAATGAGGGTTAGGTCATTGTATGGAAGGAGGATTAAGTCCTTATTGAATGTAAGGAGGATTAATTCCTTGTTGGATGGAAGGAAGATTAATTCCTTGTTGATTTTGTTGAAGAGGGTTACCTTAATAGTGTGTTGGTGGTACACCTTGTTGCGGTTGATTTTGTTGAAGGGTACCCTTGTAGTGCATTGGTGGTACACCTTATTGTTGGGATGAATTATTTTGAAGGTTACCTTGATAGTGCGTTGGTGGTACTTGTTTTTGGGATGAATTGTTTTGAAGGTTACCCTGATAGTGTGTTGGTGGAACACCTTGTTGTTGGGATGAATTATATTGAAGGTTACCTTAGAAGTGCATTGGTGGTATACCTTGTTGTTGGGATGAATTGTATTGAAGGTTACCTTTATAGTGCATTGGTGGTACACCTTGTTGTTGGTACAAATTATTTTGAATGTTACCCTGATAGTGTGTTGGCGGTACACCTTGTTGGATTGGTATGTTGGTTGAAGGATCAATATATGATGCAGTATGTGGCATGTATTGTCCTTGTAGTGGGTTGTTACCTTATGGCATGTATTAAGATGGACCTCCTTGATATTGTTGGGTCACCGTGGCTTGCTCGATTTTAGATGGTTTCCTAAACAAAGGGTCATCCATTGGTTGTTGTTTAGGTTGATCATTGCTCCATGAGAAGATTGGTGGCATGTTTGGAATGTCCACTAGTTTGGGTATTTTCTTGAAAAATGATTTATCCCCTAAGGGAATTAGGTTAGGATCCTTAAGACCTTCCATATTAAATTCTATAGGTAACTTAGCACCACTTTGTGTTAATTTGAAGAAGTAGGCATTTGGATACTTTCCTAGTAGTTTTCCCATCAGTTTAAGTATCTTGGGATTATTGGAGTATTGAAAGAATTCTTCTTCATCTAGTTCTTCCTCACTATCCACTTCTTCTATGACCATGTCTTTTTTATTTTGGTTTGATCTATCCATCATTTCTTGCTATTTAAAGATTACTTCCTCCTCACTTGGGGGTTGGTTTGATGTTGCGTTAAATGTGGGTTATTTTCAAGGAGTTACAAGGTCACTTGGTTTACAAACCCAAGTGTCAATTCCATCATTTGTGGTGTTTGTTAGGGGCATACTAGAGCTTCTTTTGTTGGCTTCCATATTTTTTCTATGTTAGGATCTCGTGGTTGTCATAAATAAGTGCCAAGCCTTTGTGAAAGTTTGGTGATTTCTAACTTTATGGAATGAACTAAATGCTTTGTTTTTGGGGTTTTCTATTTTTGAGTGTTTTGGGATTTTCTATTTTTAAAGAATGGTATCTATTGCCACACAGGGGGTGGTAATATGGGCCTTCCGGTCACAAGATCCACTTTTCATTCCTCTTTGTCTAGGATATTAGCTGCATTCCTCCATTGGGTTGGTGTTTCGTTTCTCTCAAATATGAAACTTCTCAAACTACTAATAATTTATGTTTGTACACATTCAATTTGCGTGAGACTTGGTTGTATGATAGGTGCCATAAGATTTGGTTGTTGAATTGGAGCAGTTGGATGCCAAATGGTCATAAAGTGGATGGTGTTTTGATATGATTTTTGTGATACTCAAGACCCTAAAGTTTGAGTGATTTTTTGGATGATGCTATTTTTTGGGACTCAAAATATTGAAAACTTGGATTGATATTTCACTTCATTTTTCTAGAGGATATGTTGTGGAAAATCTACTTGAACTAGCCTTGAAGTTCAAGAAAATGTTGTTATCTTAGAATTTTGAGTGAAGGAATGATCCAAAGTTATGTTTTGATTTTGAATCCTAAAACTAGGTTGTTTATTTTGATTGTGCAAATGGATTATGACGTGTTTTGGGTGTCTAACTAATTCGTTCTCACAAATTTTCACTAGTTATAAAATTAATTTTTGATTTTCACCAGAAAGCTAGGCAAAAGCGGCAATCTTAGAGCAATAGCTGTAATTTCTGTCAAAAGCGACCAGTTTCAAGTTGACTGTGGCCAAGTCTAAAAAGTAACTGCGATAGGATTTCTCAAAATTGGTCTATGTTTGTAACTTTTTTAATTAGTGAATTGTGTAGGAAAAAGCGATAGTCTTGAGCAAAAGTGGCCAATTTTAGGTCGATTGCAGTTCAAATAATAGATCAAGTGTGGCAATAATAAGATCGACTATGATAATTTTATGTCAAGTGTGTCCAGTTTTGCAAAAGCGGTAGGTTTTTGATACTAACTATCAAAATCTAGAGAGCAAAAGCGACATGTTTTTAGTCGAATGCGGCTAGTTTTAGGTCAATAGCGGTAGAAGCAAGAGCAATAGTGGTTTTCTGTGCAAGTTTATTTTTCCATTTTCCGTGTTGGCAGTAGTTTGGATAAATTTGTAGATTTGATGTCTTGTTGCACCAAATCAAAATATTTTCTAAACTAGAAAACTTTTGAAAAGTTCCTTTTAAGCACCAAATAAAAAAAAAATCTAAACTAGAAAGCTTTTTGAAAGATTCTTTTTAAAGCACCAAATTGAAAGCGTGCAAGTTGTGGGGTTCATTTTTATAGCACCAAATTGACAAATTTTCCTAAACTATGAAAGCTTCTAAAAAATTGGGCTTGGACCGTTCGACTTCTCTGCAATGAAAGTGTTAGTTGTTCTTGATGTAAAGTGTACCATATCCTGCAAGAGCTGCACAAATGAAGTGAACAAACACAAAAAATCCAAACAAGCACCCGTTAGCGTCAGAAATTAGAAAACTACTTTACAAATTTTGGATAAAAAATAACAAAGCAAAAGAAAAAATTTAAATCAAAAGTAGCAAATGCGGTTAGGAAAATCAAAGGTGACTTTGTTTCTAGAGCAAAAGTAGCTGCATTTTTTAAAAGCGGCCTTGTTTCCAAATCAAAAGCGTTAGAAATGGAAAAAGGAGTTGAAAATGAGCGACTGCGGTAGAAATGAAAGATGAGTGATGGTTTTTCCTATACATCAATGGTGTTCATATTAGTGGTTGTTATTGGATCTATGGTTAACTAACAAATCCTATCTAACTAATGGTTGTTGTGATTTCCTTGTATCCAGATGAGTTCCCTTCATTGTCTATGTGAGTACGTGTTGATTGAGATGATTAATTATGATAATTTATTGGTTATTTATTGTTAGTAATAGTATTATTATGTATATCAAATGGATTACATTATGTTGATAGAGATTTTTGGGATGATTGATTTCATTATTAGATGAAATTATTATTAGGTGATTTCATAATATGGTTGTGCGAGTAGGCATTATTATGGAGATGATGGTTGATATTTTAATGTTTAAAGGTAGTAGTATTGATTATAAGGTGGATTTCAATAGGTTACTACTAGAAATGGTGATATCATGATGATATATGCTATGATTGATTATTTCTTGATTCCATTAGGTGTTATGCAAGTAGAGGTGGAAACAACAACATAGGTTTTGACTAAGGCAAGCCCCTATATGGCACAACCATTCCTCTCTCTTTGAATGTGCAGGACTCAGATTTGAAGAAGGGTTGGGACAAGAGGGGGGAATAATAGGGTTTTCCTTAGGAGGGAATTATAGAGAGGGGGGGAATCTTAGTTCGTTGCCAACCTACTATACTAAGGGGCCAGTTGCTTTGCCACCATCCAAGCTTCTAACCACCCATAAGGCCAAAAAGGAATATAGGTCTGTGGGGTTGGCACCACCCACATGCCTTACCCACTAACCAAAGGCCCCTGCATTCATTGGAAAGATTCAAATAATAGTGCTAGAGGGGGCCCCCTCTCCTAGAAATATGGGGGGTATGGTGGCAAGGATGTTTCGTCTTAGCTCCTAAGTGCCATGTCAGAAAGGAAGAAAGAAAGAAAGATAGCAAGACTTTTGGAGTTGATGGGGCATCTTAGCTATATATATAAGGCCAATTATTCAATGTTTCATTGAAACCCTATATCTTGACAACATACAAAAACTTAGTTATCTCAACACCTGACAAAGATCCAATAGTGTGACAATTAGTGGGATAATCAATGCTTATAATTGACAACTTAAGGAAATTAATTAATGATGCTCAAGGATTAGAGGTTTTGCATATTCTAGCCCATATAGTGGATTCCAACATTCATATGATAGCTAGTTGCCCTCAAGCTTTGGGATACACTCAAAGCCAAGGAGGAATTCAAATCTCCCTCCCTACAACTATACCCTCTATTCTTACATACACATTGCCAACTGTAGATTCAACAATACAACAAACCAATGGCATAAATCCAAGCTTAGGGATTTCCACTGGGAACCCTTATAACTTTGTGACATCACATGTGACATCTCAATATTCATCACCTCTTATAAATTTGTAACATAGTATTCCACCAAGTACTTACACAATCCCACCATGTTCACCACATTCTCAAAACATGTCAAAAAATGATTTTGTTATAAAACAACTTTTTCAAAATGTAACATCATTGCAACAATAAATTTCCACATTGAACCAAGCTCAAAATGCAAAAATATCACAATATTTCAAAAGAAGCTCGTTGTCAATTGGATTATTGAAAACACCCTTTCCTCAAAACATAGGGATACCTAGATTTGATAAATATAATGGAAAAGGAGACCCTAATAGTCATGTATCAGCTTATACGGTATTGTGTAGTGATTTTATCTTTGAAGATAAGCTCTTGGATAAGCTCTTTCCTAGGTCATTGAAAGATATGGCCTTGGAATGGTTTTTTTCCTTACCGAACAACTCTCTAATATCATTCAATGAGTTGGTTGATGCATTTCTTCAACACTTTCAAGTGAACATTGGACCCCAAATTACATTAACTGACTTAGTGTGGTGTAAGCAAGGAAAACACGAAAAAGTGACATATTTAATAGGATGATATCAGTTACTCTACTCACAAATCAACTACATTCTTCCTGATGTTGATGTTCAAAGATTCTTCATAGGAAATTTCCAATCTGGCATTAGAGATAAGATCTTGTTAATGAAATATCCATCCTTTACATATTTGTGTATGTTTCTTCATGGCTACAGAATTTGGTTAGTCAGTATGAAGAAGCATCTTCATCAACTCATACTGGTAAATATGATTACGCACCTCAAAACAACTATCAACCATTCAAAAAGAAAAACAAGAACTTTATCAAGATAAGAACACCTTAAACAACAAACCACATTGAGCCACAAGTCGCAATTCATGACTCCTTATCAATTTAGATAAAAAGACAGACAATTCACTCAATTTCGTGATTCCCTTCATTCAATTATGTTACAAATTTTGAGTAAAAACTTAATCTAATTGCCCCTAATTAGACCTATGGATACAACAAAACCTTTATCTCTAAATTTCAATCCAAAATCCTTTTGTCAATATCATCCTACATCATCATACACATGGACACGATATAGAATTATGCATGCATCTTAAACATCAAGTACAATACCTCATCGATTCTAATCACATCTAGTTGGGTGATGTTAATAAAGGAAACAATTTTGTTACCCCACTAAATCAAAATTTGCAAATTTTCACAAATCCCATGCCAAATCATGCATCCAACTTTGTGTAAGTTTCTCATGATGAGAATGATGATGAAGATGGTCTAGATAACATGATTTCTCTAATATATGTTCAACCCTTTAATTGCCAAACCACTTTGTTACCATAAATTGCTTTCACACATATTGATGCATCTATACATGTGCTCGATGGTCCTCTCTATATCGTTGGATGTATCAATGAAAAACCTACACAAGGGATACACATTGATCCTGTGTATGTAGAGAACATTATCACTGATGAATTATTGTATGTGCATGAGCTTTATCAAGATTCTTATGAACCATAGATAACATGGTTATAAACTCATGATGGTTTTGTTCACCCTATGATAGGTTTGATCACTCTTCCTCTTAAAGTTGGGTTGAAACAATTAGATGCATCATTCTCCATCATCCCAATGTCATACCAATTTTGTGTCAAGCTAGTTGTCCATGGCTACGCTCCATGATTTTTTCTTGTCAATCATCCACAAGTGCATAAAGTTCCCCTTTAAAAATAAAATTTACATAGTGCATCATAGTGGGTTTAATCCTTTATCTTGTGGAAAATTTTCATTACACTATTTTTAGCCTCAACCCATGGAACTTGTTGACCTCATGAAGCCATATTTTTCAGGTCATATAAAAAATTTAAGGCAAAGAGAATAATAGAGTTATCCCTTAGCAATATTCCTAAAAATGATAGAGAAATGGTTGTTCCTCCCACTCCACTAGTTGCAAATGAGCCCATGTATGAAGCAAACATTGTCCAATGTAAACAAGGTAATTATGCTACAGTTCCTCCACCCATATCATACAAAAGACCAAGACACAATTGGATGATCCCCTTTACGCCTCCAAAGGAAAAACAAGTGTATAGACCTAAGGAGATAATCGCATGATTCCCTTTGCGCCTCCACTAATCCATAGTCAATATATATCTTAGGTACTCATGGAACAACAAACACAATTGGAAAAAAACAACATGAGGTTTGACTAAGGCAAGCCCCTATATGGCACAACCCTTCCTCTCTCTTTGAATGTGTAGGTTTTAGATTTGAAGAATAATGGGAGAAGTTTGAAGGTAAATTATTCATTGTTGCATTCAAACCATACACCTTGACAACATATGGAAACTCAATTATATTAGCACTCGATGAAGATCCAACAGTGTGACAAATGAATAAAGAAGGATTTGGTCTAGCTCCAGAGGACTGTGAAATCAGATCCAAGATTCTTCTACTAGGACATAGTCGCATAAGGAAACTAGGTCTTTATAAATCAAATTTAGATTCGTATCATAGGTGCACAAAACTCTGCTAAGTCCATTTTCAAAGTCTGGATTTCTCTGTGACATTCTAGTTTTTACTATTTTTGCATCAGAATAGTTAGTTGCATCATTAGCCTAGTCAAATAATTATATTTCATTCCAAAATCCATTCCAAATTTGGTCAAGGGCAGGTTGATTCACCTTTCAGTTTGTAAGTCAGTCTCATACCTTGTCCAAATCCATCAAACACTCGCCACCTGTAAACCATTCCAAGCAAACCAAGGAAAGGTGTCTAAATCCTAAATCCAAATCCTAGGGCTCCCTCCCCCCTTTTCCTTTGTTTCAAGACCAAATAAGATCTTATTTTGTTTATTTGTTTTTATATTAAACAAAGCTTAAGAGTATCGAGAGAATTGTAGCCACAAAATGTTCAAATTATTTTTTAGATGGAAATAAGAGCTCTATCTAGCCTTGATCAATCAATCAATATGTTGTAAGAGGGAAATCGATAAGCATAAAAAATAAAAATGGATGAATTAAACTAATCTAATTCAAACAAAAGATTAAGATTCATTCCCATTACTCATGAAATGAAGCTTTTAAGCTAATGATATCAAATAACAAAATCCTAAGATAACATAATGAATTCAAAAACAAAGAAAACTTTACCATTGCAAGTCGAAGTGTATTCACAAATGATGTTGGATCATTTTATCAATGTGAAGCCTCCATTGATGTGTTGCAAAAGCTCCAATGTTGTGTGATGTTGATCGAAGATGTGTGCAAAAGCTTATGTGAAATCAATTGTCAATTTGTCATTACTTTGTTGTGGAAAAGATGTCAATTCTCTGATTGTTTTTTAGAAGAAATAAGGTTGTTATATAGATTTTGTGGTTCGAAATCAATGATTGAGATTGCATAGTAGAATATCCTAATCAATGGTTCAAAACCGTTAAGAGGAATTAGATGGGAAAAATTAGTGGATTTTGATTACGTAATCAGTGTGATTGATGAAATCAATTTGAGTGTTTAGTAGAATTGAGGAAATAGATTGAGCCTTCAGTGGGATTGAAGAATAGATGAACCAGTCAACCAATCAGAGTGAGCAATCAAGGGATCGTAATTTTCTCAATCATGAAAGTGGGTGAGGATATTTAATTAATTGAATTAACTAATTAATCCTTTTAAGTTGAACGTGCAAGTCATGTTTGACTTTTGCAAAAAAAGTTGTATTTGTTTCTTTTTGACCTTTTTGAATTTAATTATTCAAGTTTAGGGGAAAGTGATTTAATTAAACTATTAAGTGGTAATAATTTAATTGATTTGGGGAAATAGGGTAAATTAGCAACATAATTAAATAATTGATGCTATTTAATTAATCAAGAGGAATAAAAAATATATTAGGACTCTATTAAATAATTGAAATTTATTTAATTAGTCAAAAATGATGAAAAAGGGAATAATTAAACAATTTAAGGATTATTCAATTAATAGGGGAAAATTAGGGTTTTTTATGTAAATGATGTGAAATAGTGAATTAATTAAATAATTAAAGATTAATGATTTAATAGAGAAAAATAGGATTTAATGATGTAAATGATGATTGAGGATGAATTAATTAAACAATGTTAAATCACTTACTTAATAGACGAATATAAAATTTGATAATAATATATTATTTAATCATTTAGGGAAGAAGGGTGAAAGTTAGCGTTGTTTGTCAATTAGGACAATTGGGTATCTACACAATATACACACATAAATACATGTATTTCATTAGTTAATTTATTACATTTTGTCATTACTTATCAATTATGTGAATTAAGTATCAATGTTACTTTTAAATTAGTAAACGATGTCAAAACATGTCAATGTTTGTACTTTGTGAAAGTTGACAATAAATTTAACCTTAATTAAGAGTGGTCAAATAGACATAATCAATGTAAACAACATATAACTAACAACAAAATAATAAAAAAAATGTTAAAATTCTAAAAAAAAATCCAAAAAATTCCACACTTTCTTCTCAAAACTATCAATATACCTATTAAACCCATGAATTCAATTGTTAATTTACTTACATTCACCCCTCCAACGTACTAAAATAATTTATAATATGTCCAAAACATAAGACACAAAACATGTTGTTGTGGGTGATGGTTTGGTTTTCTGTTGTTACTGTGTTGTTAGTGTTAATTTGTTGTGGATGGTCGTTGGTGCCTTGTATTAATGGGACAACACCCTTATTTTACTGCTTTTTATATCAAAAATATGTTCCATCTTTGTTGAATGGACCTACCTATACAAAACAAATTAATTTTTTACTAGAATAAATGCTCCAATATCCTTATCACTTTTTATGTGGTGCCAAGAATTTTTTTAATAAAAGTCTCAACTTGTATCCACCTTAATTAACATTTACCTTTGCTCCACCATTGCAAATAATTAAATAATTGTTCTTTAATTTCTATTAGGGAGGAAAATTCAAGGTGGAGAGTTGACCGAGGAGGAATTGTAGCCACCTTTTGATGCAAAGAGAAGTGTAAGAAAAATAAATTTATCATTTTAAAAAACTTATCTCTTTATATGTGATAATTTTTTAATTCAATGTTCATCCCTTATCATTTTAAATGTATGACATTTTAATTTTTCACTCTTTGAACATTATTTATCTATTTCTTAACTTTGACCTTAGGTGAGTCTATTATGAATTTTTTAAATATAATGTTAAATTGCATTTTTCTTTATAAAAATAAAATTGATTCATTAAATTGTAAATTGTGATTTTATTGGGATGGTCCTCATGACTAAGAATATGTTCAAAAGAATTAAATTTTGTATGGAGGTAGATGTCATAAATATTCATTCAATTCACTGTCAAATTTTTAATTTTCATTTTGTGTATTTGAATTATTTAGAAATATTTGGAGTGGTCAAATTTATATTTTGAGATTAAAAACTACATTTGTCATCTTCAAAATGAAAATTAGAAATCTGTCATTTGAAATGTGAAATTAATGCCGATAGGACTACCATATATACTTCTCTATTTTATATTTGTAGTTTTAAGTGCTTGAATACTCTTTTTTTAATTAATTGAAGGAATTAAATGTAAATGAACCATTGAATCTATAATCTTGATTAAAGTGAGAATGTGTTATTTTATCTTGTGATTAGTTTCAAGAGGGTGGTTGATACAATTTAATAGTTTTGAATTGTTGTGTAATTAGTCATGAAAGTAAGCTAAAATATGACTTAGATAATTGAGCAATATAGTTTAGGTTTCAATTCCATGGTGTGATATGATCTTGTTGAATAAATGTATGTGGTATGACATTGAATTAGACATTGTTATTTCCTAGTGTTTTTAATTTTAATTAAAATTACTCCATGAAAAATCATTTTTTTTCTAAATATTCTATTCAAATTTACTTTATTATGAATTTCTTAAATGTTAGAATTAAATTATGTAATCATTGTGTTGTGCTCTTAAACATTCTAAACTAGATAAAATAGCTAATTTCTCTCTTTACCCTCTCTTTACTCTCTCTTTACTATTTCTTTAAATGAAATGCAAAAGAAATGAAATGATTGCATTAAAAATATCTATAAAGCATTTCAAAGGTTTCTTGACCTCTATGTTTGATTTTTTTACTAGTTTTGTGTTGTCCTTTAAAAATATGAATACCATTCCTATCTTCTCTCTCTTCTTGTTATGCTTGAAGTAATTAGATAATGAATCATATTGTTATGTTCTATTCTAGTTGACAAATTTCATTGAATATGATTTGTAGGGAACTTTTAACATTAGTATTCATGTAATGGTGTTGTTTGGAATGGCCTCAACAATGTGTGAACACACTTTTTTCTTTCTTGTTATCTCTCTTATTGAATGTAGTACTTGTAAGGAAATAGATAAGAGTTTTATCAAAATGGAAATTGGGTTCTTTTTCTACCTCTCCCTTTATCATTTTGAAATATGAATGATTAACTTCTAACAATGCATTTGAATATGAACAAAATTATATTTGGACTTTTCTCTCTTAAATCCCTATTTATTTTTGGTGTGGAAAATATATATATTTTAATATATTTAGTGAATGAAAGGGTCCTTTCCCTTGTTCAATCTCTTTCAATGAATATTCATTCAAACAAGGCATAAATCACCTTGTATTATATTGTTCTCTCCTATGCTTATTATTTGTTGAAATCAATATTTCCGCCACTATGACTATGTGATCAATGATTATTACTTAGTGGATCTTGAACTAACCTAATTTTTCAAAAAAATTATTTTAGCCCCTTACTTGCATTGACAACTATGTTGACAATTGATCTCAATATCATGAAATGAGTTAGTTGTGGTGTTAAAAAGATAGATTTATATTTTATGTTTATGTTTATTAATCACTTATTACCTTATATAATTGTTGGAAGGCTAAACTTAGCCATGACTATATGTTTTTTCAAGGGTTGGGGTAGGTGATGATTTTTGGGATAAAGGATATAAGTAATTTTTTAGAATCTTTTTCTCTAGCTCTCATTGAGAAGATAGACTAACTTTAATCATAAGTAAATTAGGGACAATGAAATAGGTAAATAATAAACAATGTAGATATGAATTTAAACCTTTTTATATTCTCTTGTTAGAAAATATAACTATTAAATGGGCATATCTATGAAATAATAAATGCTTACATGTTTCCATTTTTATGATCTATTTGGAAAGGTTAAAATTAGTAATTGAACCTATATTTATTTCTTATGGTCAAACTTCAAGAAAATTTATGAATGTATTTTATCTCTTCACTTCCTTTTTTTCACATCAAAGGATTAAATAATATTACACATAAACCTAATTAGAATTAAGACCATGAATTCATCTCTCGTATTTAACATCTCCTTACTACTTGTGAAGGGTCTTTTCATTCTCCCAATTTCTTCTAGACCATCTTAGAATGTTTCATTCATTTAGTGATATTTCATCAACTTGCAATTGCTATTCCTAGAAGCATAAATTGTATGTGTCCTTTTGTTGTTTTACCCTTAACTCCATGAGCACAAGTTGACAGATTCTTATATACATTATTGGCATAATATGTTCTATTGCATGTGGTAATGGCACATGTGCATATTACAATTATACTTGTTATAAAAATTGGTTATTTATCTTAGTATTTGTTTGTGGGTAAAATATGTTTGTGAGAATGGGTTGTTTTACCTAATTATTTTACCACCTAGGTCCTAGCCACACTAGTTTGCTTAATTTTACTTAGGGTACAAATATGATGTGTATCCTTTTATGTCTCATATCATAAGCTATAATCTTATGTTGTCCTATGTCACACCTTGGCCTATATAAAAAAGGGTCTCTCGTACATTGTACATACATTCTAACTATATTATTTGATAGAAACATAATTTATTCTCATCATATTGATCTTTTGAGTTCGTCATGTTTTATATTAGGCATTTAGATCTTATGTGGTTATCTCTAGCCAAATCTTACATGGTATCCAATCTTGTTGAGTGCCTTTGGTTATTTTTTGGGAGATCCTAAATCAAAATATTTGTTGCTCTTGAAAATTTTACTATTCTCTTCTCTTACATCAAAATGACCTGGAGAATAAAAAAACTTGATAAAAATTTAGGTTTTGTGGGGTTCCTTATATGGCTTTGTATTTCAAGTTCATTTTAGAGCATGTTGCTACAATTTTGATCTCGCCATTAAGTTTAGAGTGTATAAGAAAGTTATTTTATCCTTTTCATTTATCCAAATTATAAATTAGAGGCTAAACTACGAGGATTTGAAGTTGGAAGGTCGTTTCCAAATCCAAAAGGTAGCTACAATTTTGGAGTATTTTGGGTATGACCCTACCATTGTGTCCAAAGGGTCCAATAACCTAAATATTGACTATCAATTAATCAAATTTGTAAATGTTTGACCTAGACCCTCAAAGAAATTTTCTACCCCTTTTCCATATAGATTACATTTCCATCCATACACTTTTATTATCACAATTCATATGCAAGTAGGTGTTAATGACTTGGCCATAAGGTATTGTAGAGTACCTTGTACCTATAAGGTATGCCTGATAGATTATGTGGGTACTGCATGGCATGATTGTATCCCACCACAACTCACTAACGACCTAATACCACCCAATGGCTACACTTTTCAGTTGGCAATAAGATACAAATTTTCTAAACAACTTGTGAAATAGTTGTTCATTTACTAATATTTTTTCCCTTATATGAAAAGTGGTCTCCATGCTACTAAATAACGATATTCAATAAAATTTTGATTTCTAGGCTCTTGGATAATGGTTTTACAACCTAGAGGCATATTTTGTCCATTGGTTGTGTTGAAAAAACAATATGACTCATTGTGACATCAACAAGTCACCTTCCTCCCAACCTACCCCCTCTCCATTGGAGTTTTGATTTATGTACCCGATCTTTAGAGACTTCATTCTCAATCATATGAGTTACATCTTGGGAGTTACAAATGATTTTGAATATAAAGATATAGTCTATGCACAAGTATGTCAATGGAACATTTTATGGTGGTATGCTTAAAAATATATAATATAAGTACTAGATTGAGGTAATGGTTACAAATGATATATTTCAAGATACCTATCAAGAGAAAGAAAAGGAAAGTTTTCCAAATATTACATTAAAAGTACCATCTCTACCTGATACATTTGTTTATAAATAAAAATTGGTAGATCACACCTCTTTATATCACGACACCAAAGAAAATGTTCTCATTAGGTCAAACAATTAAGGTAATATACTATGTGGTTCTATTTGATCTAGCTTTCTTTTAAAATTTTATTTACACGTACCACTTTCTTTCATGCTTTTCACTTCTTAGTCATGTCACTTAGGGGCTAAGGTTGTTCACTTTTAGTAAGTTACACATGTGTCCATGATTTTCCTAAGTGGGAGATATAAAGTGGAGGCATATCTCATCCTTCATCTCACATTCACAATGGTAGCATGAACATAAGTATCTAAGATATTCATTTATAATTTTTTGAGGTTTTATCTTAGATTTTTCATGCTCAAATTTATCATGATTATGCTTTATACTTGATTTAACATGCTTATGATTATTTTTTATATCAAATTTATCATTTTATCATGCTCTATGGTTATCTACTCTTTCTCTTTCTCCTTAATTTGTGTGTATGTCTTTGTGGCACACAAAAAATCAAGGAGGAATATTATAATGAGTTAATCTCAAATTTTTGCATACAATTCATGGGTAGACATTAGATCATTGCTCTCACTATTTTTTTTTACTTTTTTAGGTGTGATCATGTAGATTAAAGTGGGGACAAAATATAAGGGTGACAAGTGCATGCATTACACTTTTAAACTTCATTGTTCACCACTTTGTATAGGTGTATTTCGTACTTAGCTCTAATACATCATTTTGATTGATTTGACAATCTAATTAATATTGTATCAATAGCATTGTGCCACTCAAAATCACTCTTTCCCTTGTCATAGCACCACACTACATCAACCATTTTGATTACATCATCTCTTTGTCAATAAAATATAAAACCTAGTTCATGCAATAGGTCTTTTGTACCACTCTTTTACTTTATGCTCAAGTATAAAATTTCAAAGCACCTAACACCATCACATTGAATCATTATCATTTATAATTATTGAGTATTTTCTTTGAGTATTTATCAAATTCATTGAATTAATCAATGAGGTTTTTTCTAACATAAAGATCCTTGTATCAAAATCCTTTGGTGTTCCCCAACACAACCATATCTCTTGTGATAGTTAGAGGTGCAACCAAAACTTATTTTTCAAGTGCATAAGGTATGAAGGTATCAAGGTTAAATCTATTAGGAATTAAGGTATCTCAGTCTTTACAAGTTCTTAGAATTATCTATTTAGCATTTAAGATTTTTTTAGAGATATTTTGACATCATTGCATTTTTTATTTAATATTTGTGGTCCAACATAATGGGACATTAAGTTTTTGAGGTGGAACTTCTTGCCACATGTCAACACCTTATGATGTGTAAGAATTTGTAAGAACATCTAATGTCATTATGACATTGAAAGATGCGAGGGTCACTTGTGACAAAAAATTTAACATATGTAAGAGCATGATAATAAGGATTTTCAAAGTGGGTCAAGAATCTTAACCCACTTATGACATGAATATTATGACACATCATAAGCATCTTTCTAAAGGAAGTAAATTATAAATGACAAGTCAAATTTAGGTGTGGGTCACGATAATTCTTATTGTGGTATTTTTGGACCTTGTTTGGGTTCATGGTAATATCTTTGGTGGTATTTTGGACCTCCATGAGTCTATATATTGAGGGCTTGATATGGAGGCATAGATGATTTTTTATGTAGGGTTATGTTGTCGATTATCCCCCAAAGGAGCAAGATGTAATTTCCATGTTAAGGCTTTGAACTTGCAAGTGTATTGTAACATGTTTTTGTTATAGATTAATACCTTGGTTTAATGCTTTGGAGTGTGGATTTTCTTACTCGAAAGGGTTTTCCCCATGTATATTGGTGTCTCTTCTCTTCTATCTATTTTCTTCTTTTTTCATGTTCTCAAAGTGTTATTTTGCATATCATTAAGCTATTGAAATTTACTTAGATTTGAAAGCTACATTATTGTTTTCTCTAGATTGATGATGGGAAATTAAATATGTGTGCTTCTACATTAAGGGTGTAGTATTATGTGCTTATATCTAGTTATATTGAATATCTAATTAAAAATTCATAAGATATCATAAGGTGCGTACTAAGTATTTTTCCTTAATAAATTTACACAAAAAGTTCATTTACAAATTAAAAAAGCCAATTTTGTTGCTATAAGATTGAACCAAATTCATATAAAATTTTAGGTTTTTTTTTTTTTTAAATAAAATTTTATTTTAATTAATTAATCTCAAATCTAATTTCAAAAATCAATTATCAAATCTCAATCACATCTAAATTTATCATTTATCTTTTATAAATCAAAATACGCTTTTACTTTTTATCATTTCATTATATTGATAACTAAGAAATATTTTTCACAATATATCAAATTATATAGTTTTTAAAATCAAAATCATTGACCCATTCTATTTTCAAATCTAATCAAATACACATTTTTACATCAATTCTATTATCTAAATATTTATTAGATATTCACATTTGTTCACCCTAGGGATGCTTCATTCCCTTGCAATCATAAATCTAAATGATGTCAATCATCAACACTAGTCAAACTTATAATTAGATAATTATTTGTGTTACAAAATAGTTTCATTGAAGAATTATGCTCTTCTAGGTTAAAACATGTTCCATGCAAACAACATCAATATACAATTATTTGTTGACAACTTCAAGATAACCATTCTAAAACACTCCATCACACATAATGAATGAGACACTTTTCCCAATGGATTTTGACTATGAATTATTAGGAAATCAATACTTGTAATGAATGCTTGAGTGATCTTGGGGAAAGTTAAAATTTTGGATAAACACAACCCACCTCTAGAGTTAGGTAAAGTTGATATTGTTTGGTTTTCTATTGTTAAAGCGTCATTTGATATGACCCAACATCACACTAAATTATGATTGTTAAAAAGTACCTAAACTTTAATTTTAAATTTCATTTTTTAATTGTATACAGTTGAAAATTATAAGAACGAAGTTAAAAAACTATTGTGCATATAATAACTTAAGTTATATAATATTATCATCTAGTTACAACAACTCTAGTAATACAAAGAAGCTATAATAATATATAAATTATAGAAATACTTGTTAAAATGTCAATTCAAAATCAAAATTATTAAGTCATAAAGTTCAAATCTATTAGTGTTTTTTTTGTAATCATCATTCTTTTTCTTGACCAAATTTAGGTTGGGTATAGAAAATTTTCTTGGGAGTTTAATAAGGATTTTGATTTGTGTGGTGTTATTAGAATGTGTTTGAATTTTTCGAATTCCTTTTAGTAAATTTTGAGGTAAATTCTAAAGAGAAGATTGTTCTTTTAGTATTATAATTTTTTAAGTAAATTATAAAATTATTGGTTTTTCTAAAATTTCTAATTTTTTTTTATCATTAAATACGTCTATAAGATCTATGAGACCACCTAATTTTAAAGACTTTTAAATTTTCTCAACAAAATTACTAAAAAACCTCCATAGAACAATAACCTATATATGTCATTTTTTAAAAATCATTATCCCCGAGCATTGTTTACTCTTATTTGTTTTTGATATGGTAAGCAACATTTACAGGGTGTTGTACCCTACACAGAGAGCCCCAAGGGGTAGAAAGTTCCAAAACAACAAAACATTAAACAAACCTAAACACCAAAAAAATAACCAAAATAGGACGCAGATCAACAACACACATGGACCAACAGCCAACCAGCAGCAGATTAGCTGGCTTTTTCCCAGTTCTTCGACAACAGCTGAACCATATCATTCCCAACCCATTCAAGGTGGTCCTCGGTCTTTTTCATCTCCAACTCTTCCTTCATAGTAGCCGATATGGTACTAGTGACATAGTGGATCATCCTGACCGTGAAGCGAGTCAGCCCATACAATTTTTTGTCCAGGATGTCCAATCTCTCTTTTAGCGCACCAACCTCCTCCCCACCGTTCGCAGTGTACTCAAGAAAATTTTGCTCCATCCCCATCGGCTCCAAAGAGTGGGAGGTTGAAACCTCCTACAAATCACCACCCTAGTCAGGAACCGAAGAGGGCCCTCTAGCTTTCTCACCAAGCTCATCCTCTGACACCACCTCCACATGGCTATCCTTGCTATTCGATAGCTCCTCCTCGGTGTCCAGGCCTTTAACCTACACTTTCTTTTTGTTCTTAGAAAGCCTGCCCGAACGTCTTATAATTGCATCACAACTAGTAACCACAGTTTCTGCCACCACCGTATCACCCAAGGAATCCTTGTTGTAAGCATGCTTCCCTTTATTCAGAGGTACCTTCTCCTCCTTACCCTTCTTCTTTAGACTAGGTTTACTAGGAGTCCTAGCAGGAGTAGACTTAAGGTCACATAGGCTAACTGTCGCACTGGCTTGGGCAACACCCTCAATACCTTTGAGTTTTTTAGTAGGAGGGTTGGGTTTCTCAACAAGGACTGGGTGATTCTTTTTAACAGGGCCTTTAGACTCGGCCAGAGATAATTTGGGCACAGTGGGGCTCTCAATTTCTTCAATATGAACAACCAAAATAGGTTTACGTGGGCATAGAGCAAGATGAAAATGGTAAAGTCTAAGAATAAGACCCCGATGGAGCAGAAGAGGAGTAGGCTCATTGGGGTTAGTAGTGGCCGAAGCAATACACTTTTCAACATAATTTTTGAGGTCAATCAGCAGGAAAAAGGGAAAGCTCAGAAGAACTTTATGCCTAAGGTGATTTAACAAAGGAAAATGGTAGAAGAAGTAAGTTTTGTACCTTCCTTCCAATGTGACATATTTCATCAAAGCAAGACACACCTGGTCTCATGGCTTCGGGAGAGCCTCTTTTTCAAACCTGGACTGGTTGCGCACCGATGCCTCTACGCCAATGAACATTTTTTTCATGCTCTCATTATCCTGGGTCTTAGAATGCTTAGGATGCTTCATACCTGTGCTCTGCAGACTCATTTCCTGCGCAATAACTTCCTCATCCACCATGAAGGAGATGCCACCCATGGAAACATGACGATTCTTCCACGAATTAATGAATTGAGTGGATAGATTAGGGTCATGACCCACCAACCTCTCCATGAGAGGAGCAATGTCACCTTCAACACAAATATGCCAAACAAGCAGATCCTTGTGAAATTCGTTGCAGTTATCCAGCTCAGTCCACACTCTTTCTCCTCCCATAATGCCACACTTCACACAGTATAACCAGGAACTCTGAAAACACAAAATATTAGAGACAATATCCAGTGAAAAAACCCTGTACAATAAGACATTTAAGCCCTAAACAACCAAATTTGATTATCAATCCAACAAACAAGTCACACGCACAAGTAGGAAGCTTTCCCAAAGACATCCGTGCGGAGCCATAAATTGGTATCATATCGTGCAAACGACAGATAAGGAAGGACATGCCAGGCAGGGAAGGATTGCCTTCCATGTCACAAAAGCACAAAAATCTAGGTAGACTAGCCGCGGGCCTATAGTTAGAAATCTCTAATTTGATGACTTTAAAAGGTTGGCCAACTTTAGTGAACTCTTCAGAGGAAGCTAAAAGGTGTGAAACTAAAAAAGCGGACAAAAAAAGGCCAATAAGGAGCTTAGTATCATAATTATAGGTCACATCAAAATAAAAAAACATGAATTTGAAAATCTAAGAGTTTAAGCAGATCCCCATAAGGAGATTACACCAAGTATGGACCAGGTTAGAATTAATCAATCGATACTTGCTCCAAAAAATCATAATTTCTTTATTTAAATCAGGCTTCATGTTATAATTTGAAAATATCCACTTGCAATCCATCCCTTCGATATAGCTCATCATCCATGTCATCACCTCAAGTAGACCACACAACCCGAATAATAAGGAAGTGGGTCCCCCAGCAATCCAGCTAAGCAAATGCATTGTAGTCATCATTGGTCAAGTAAGGGCTTGTTCCTTAACTATAATACTCTGAATATTTGGCCGAAAAAGACTTAAATCATGCCAACATTTGGATATTTTCCAGTGTGTGCTTAAATTGGCCAGGGCGTCCGCAACCTAGTTGCCCTCTCTGTAGATATGACTAGCCACATTTAAATTTAGCTTTGACACAAGGAATCTTACGTCAAGAAGAATATCCTTAGTGTTCCATACCAGCAGTCTACCACAATTTATAGTATCAGTAATGGACTTCGAGTCCCCTTTAATGTGAAGGTTCTCAATCCCCAGAGAAACAACTATTTGTAAGCCTTTTAACAGCGCACAAGATTTTGCTATCAGAGAAGAGTGAATACCAATCTCCCCAGCATAGCCAATCACTAAACAACCTTTGTGATCTCTAATCACTCCTCCAATACTTGCTCTTCATGGGTTTCCTTTAGCAGCCTCATCAAAATTAAATTTGAACCAGCCTCCATCTGGTGGTTTCCAAATAGGATCCCTCCTGGAAATAATTTTAGAGTTATCATAGGAATTGGCATCCAGGTTCTGGTGCCAAACTTAACCCATGCTTATTTCCATCTCAGTCGGACCAATATCCGAGATTTTACCATTGAAAAGAGAAATATTTTCCTCTATTAGCCAGGCCCCAATGCCAAAAACCTCTTTTGGGTTCATCTCAGTGTTCTTGAATATCCTATTGTTTCTCTCTTTCCATAAGCACCAACAAATAATGGGAGGAATTTGGTTCCATATTTCCATAGTTAAAGGATGAGAAAAGGGACCAAACCAACCTAAAATAAAAGATATGATATCTTTACACATAATCCATTGAATCCCTAATCTTTCAAACGCCAACTCCCACACTTCCAGAGCAAAGGGCCAGTGTAACAACAGATGATTAACAGTTTCTTCATTGCTTTTACACAAAAAACATTTGTTGGGGATTTGGAATCCCCTTATCCTTAGGTTGTCCTACGTAAGAATTCTATTATGACATACAATCCACTAGAAGAAATTAACTTTTAGTATAATGTATCGATTCCAAACCTTCTTCCATAAAGCATTCACCACACCCTGGTCTGTCAATTGTCTATAAGCAGTTTTCATAGTAAGATCACCTTGGTGATCATGGATCCAGAAGAACTCATCCCCATGGGGGGAAGGGGGTATTCTAGTAAGAGTGAGTAACTCATGTAGGGATTTAGCAAGAATACACAGATTCAGGGATAAAGGACAACGACTACTAATCTCCTTCCATTTCTTGGCTCCCAAAGGCCCTATCAGGTAGTCACTAATATGTATGCCAAACACTTGAATAGCCCGACCCAGGAGGACTCTGAACTCAGAAGAATCCAGGGGAAAGTCAAGCAACCAAGTTTCTTCCTAGAATCTGATTTTTCTTCCATCACCAATCTTCCATTTGATCCCTTTCCTCAAAAGATCCTGAAGGCTGCAAATCCCCTTCCAAACTAAGACCCTTGAGGGTGGGCCTCCGAGAGAAAGTCAACCAGAGGTCTATTTAGAAGATACTTAGCATTCATTATCTCACACCAATCCTTTTTATCCCTCAGATGGTCCCACCATAGCTTTTTGGTTGGTGAACCTTATCCCATTTAACCAGAACAAGCTTCTTTTTTTCCTTTGTACTAGACCAGAGGAAGGACCTTTGGATTTTCTCAATTTTTTTAGCAATATATCTAGGCATCTTGAATAGGGATAGGAAGAAAACTGGGATACCTTGAAGAACGACAGATAGAAGCTGAAGCTTACCTGCATGGCTGAGTAAAGAACCTTTCCACCTAGCAATCTTATGTTGAATCCTCTCCATAATGGAATATCAAAACTCCTAAGTGACATCTTTGACAGTTAGGGGCAACCCTAGATAGACCGAAGGTAGGGATCCACTCTGACAACCCAAAACAATAGTGACCCGAACTTGTAGATTAGGAGTGTTGTTAAAGAAGTAAATCATACTTTTTTTGTAGTTGATGCTTTGCCCTGAGCAAGCTGCATAGTTGTTGAGACAATTTTTCCATTTCCTAGCTTCCAACACCGAGGCTTTCCCAAATAGGAAAGTATTGTCCACAAATTTTTGAATCATCGTTGGATGAAGATTAGTAGCAACTTTGATCCCTTTGATTGCCCCCTCCGCTAGCATTTTGGAGAAGTTCCTGCTTAGCACATCTGCCACCATTATGAATAAATAGGGAGACAAGGGATCTCCCTATCTGAAACCTTTCCCATCATTAAAAAACCCAAAGGGGGAGCCATTAACCATAACCGAGTACTTTACCGTAGTGACACATTTCATAATTAGATTTATCATAGATTGATTAAAGCCGAACTTAGCAAGGACTTTGGGAACAAAATTCCAGATCACTTTATCATAGGCCTTGGATATGTCAAGCTTAAGGGTCATACCAACATAGTTACATCTATCCATGGAGTGGATGAGTTCATGTGTTGTGATGGTGACATCAAGGATATGCCTACCAGGCACAAAACCTTTCTGAGTTGGGCTGATAATTTTGTCAAGAAGCGGTTTGATACGATTAATCAAAATTTTGGAGAGGGTTTTATAAAAAGAATTGCATAGGCTGATAGGTCGAAAGTCGGTCATATGTTGAGGATCAACTATCTTGGGGATAAGAGCAATGAAAGTGTGATTTAGTTGCTTGAGAATCTTACCTATCTTAAAGAAATCTTGAGCAGCAAGAATAAGGTCTTTGCTAACAATCTCCCAAAAGGTCTAAAAGAAGGCCAGTGGGAAACCATCAAGGCCTGGAGCTTTGAATGCCCCCATGCTAAAAGTAGCCACCCTAACTTCCTCAGGCGTGATAGGACTAAGAATCCCCATATTGTCAATTTGAGAAATTAAGTTCGGTAACAAGTCTAGCATCAGACTATCAAGAGCTGGGTTAGGAGCATCAACCGATGTTGCATAGGCCTTCTGGAAGTAGTCTGCAGCCACCAAACCAATAGGGGGGGTGAACAAACCACCTCACCCTGGGCATTGTGCAACTTGCTTATTTGGTTTCTCCTCTTATGTTTAACAACAAAAATATGAAAGAAAGAGGTATTCCTATCTCCTTTCAGCCATTGAACCCTGGATTTCTACTTCCAAAAATTTCCTCTTTCTTGAGAATTTGTTCCCTTTCTCCCCAACACTCTTTCTCTTTCTCAAAGTAAGTAGTTTACTCTTAATGCAGGTAGTAAGTAGTTTCTAGTTAATAGTAAGTAGTTTCTAGTTTCTTATGTTTACTCTTATTTGTTAAATAGTAAGTAGTTTCTAATTAATACAAGTTATGTAAAACTTTTAGCTTTCTCAAAGTACTTGTTGTGTGTTAGTATTCACTTCTTTAATTATGTTGAGATGCATAACCTATAGTGGCAGAAGGGTTGGGAACATTTGATGTTGTGGGCATTAAAGAAAAACTATTTAAAGTTGACACTTATTTTTTAAATGTAAAGACATTACACTTTTTTAAAATATATTAATACCTACAAATGAAACTATTAAAAACTAACATACAATATTTACTACACTTTTCAAAGAAAAAACAAAACAAAAAAAAATGGAAATAATGAACTATGACTTTTCCAAAAGTAAAATTAAAAGTTCATACAAAAGTAAAACACATGTATTACCAATAAAATAGTTCATCAAATAAAATTAAACTATAACTCTTAAATAAAAATTAAATTTTATGTGTCCATATATGTAGGAAATAAAATAGCTCCAAAGTAAAATAAAATAGCTTTGGTATTTTTTAGATAGTTGTATTTAAAATATCTACACTAGTTAATATTTGAAATGGTCAAAATTGTATACTCATGCCCTTTTCCATTAGGTTATGGACTTGCAAAAACTAGGTTGTTCATAATTACAATGACTAGTGTGTAAAATGGTAATGTTTGCTTTGAATCTAACAAATGACATCATCCACTCTTGATCTTTGCATCACTCATCCCCATACATCTATCTCATGCTTTAATTTTATTACTCATTGACATGGTTCAAGTCCATGAGTGCATAAATTATTTAGATTCAACTCTACCCCCACAAATATAAACCACACATTTCCAATATAAATTCAAATTCAAATTTAACACTTTATTATATTTTTCAATAGTCATTATAAACCAACTAAAGTGTGAATTATACCATAAGGTGGTGCATTTAAAGACTAACCCTAATGGAATGAATTTGTAAGGATGGACAAAGAATAATTGCATAATACATTTAAGATAAAAATATATATATAATTTACATCAATGCCACATCATCTTAGATCACTAGACATGCTTTCTTGTTATCCTCAATATTTGTTCTTAGACCTGTAAAGTTGGTCTATCAAGGGTTTTACTAAGGAGAATATGACACTTAATTTGGCAATGTCCTCAATTTTTTTCCTTATTGAATTCAAATGATAAATAGAAAGAAAAAATGGGTTGCATATTGTGAGGATTTATTAGATCATCTTCACAAGTTATAGGTTCATATCTATTTATTAGGTTCAAGTCCACACACGCGGATCTAAATCGAGATAGTACACAATTAAATTTCTAGACTTGTGACAAACCACCTAATTATAAAAACTTAGCAAATACATCTTGACACTTGGATATAACCTTTTGAAACAAAACTAGAGGTAAGTAATCTTGTATTTAATTTAATTTAATTAAATTTTTACATTTAAGTTTTATAAATTTTAAGTATTATTCTCAACTATTTAATATAGGTTAATTGATATCAAGTTGGTTGCATTTATTTGATTAGACTAGAATTATTTTATGTTGGCTTATTTTTTTGTCTACATTTTTGGTGAACCCATCCATTCTTATACATCCCAAGGTTTATCCTTAAGGTTTTACCTTCTAAATGAGGATTTATCACATCTATTTTTTCTAATTTCTTTATCTCTTTTTTCATTAGGCCTTATCTCTCTTTCCTATATACACTTCATGGTTATATTTTTATTTATTGTTTGGGATTCCTTTTGTCATGTTTTCTTTCACTCATCTTACCCATCCTTGATATGATCTCTAGGGTATCATTTTCCAATCTAATTTCCTAACTACATCCTTTTATTTTAGATTTACCAATGGTTGTGACTCACTTTTGTTTATATATTTTTTATCATATCATAACAAGGGTTTGAGCATGCATAGTGGTATATTTATTTGACACCGCTCACCCACCCTTGAATATTCTATCATCATGGATCCATGTAAGTCATTATCTCTAGTTAACATATATGCATATATTTATGATTTTGATATGTTCTTATCTTTTGTGGCTTATGATCCTTTCATCCTCAATGAAACTATGAATTTTTATTTTATAGATGAGGATTTCTTTTTTATAGAGTTATTGTTCCATCATGCACTTATTTTTCATCCTTTATTAAGTTGAATAGTTCTTATCCTTTCTTTCTAAACTCATTCCTCTCACTTTTTCATGATGTCCATGGTGGTACTATTTTCTCCTACGGATCATGATGGTGATGAACATGTGCTTAGTGAGGCTTTACCTTGTGATTTTAATACACCTTACATAATGAATATAGATGATGTTAAATATTCTTTACCTACCAATAAATTCATTGTACTACATGATCTCTCTATTAAATTTCATGATAGCCAAATGTCTATCCCCTTAGGTTCATGGTCTTAATAGGATTTACATTGTTTCACATATGATGTGTTTTGTGATGATCATTATTTAACATATCACGTGAGCCCTATGGATACACACGATACTCTTTTAACTAGTAATAACTACCAAGTTGGTAACATACATCGCAATGATAGCTCTTTAGCTTCTCATGTGGATATAAGAGACACTTTATTACCTCATTTTTCATTACATCATGATATTATTAAAATTAGTGAGGATTTCTTACAATATGGTTAAACTAAGATGGTTTTTTTTTATGTGCCTTCACATGTAAATTTTTTCTTGATAATTATGAATATTTAGATAATAATATCTTACTAATTTTTGAGTTTAGACTTCATTTAAGTGGTAAATAATGACAATATCTTGATTGATTTTGTTTATGTTTTCATTCATTTGTGAAATTAGTACTTTCTCTTATTGTTTATTTCTCTTTTGCTAGTGTGCTTGAGAGTTGCATGAACATGGTCAAGCCTTCTCGTGACCTATCTATCAATTTTCATTCACTCTATTCTCTTACTATCCATGTGGATTATGTACTACTCATTGTATAATTCATGGCATGTTGTATCCTTCTATAGATATGCCTATTTTTTAGGCTAAGTATGTGTTGCAAAGTAATCATAGAATTGAACATACATATATTAGAACATACCCCAAAGAAAAAATGTTCCAAATTCACAACTAGTTTTACCTTCTTGTAGAGTCGTCATTAATTTGTGCCCAAAATTATATCTAAGTAATATGACACCATTCAATAATGATAAAATATAAAAGCTAAGATATATGTTTGGGATATAGTATAAATATCACCTTTCTATAAGGATATCAGACAAAAAAGCTCTAGAAAGTATTTAAATAAATTATGATTTCTACTCCAAATTAGTTACTTTGTCGATATAATTGTCACATCTCTCATTTCAAGAAAGTGAGAAACTAAATAAATAAAATAAAAATAAATTAAAAGTATCAATAGGGTCAAATTAGTGAGGTATGGGTTCTTGAAGAAGAGGGGACAAAAGGGAAAAAAAAATATGGCATATGGGTTGTAGGGACAAGAGGAGGAAGGGCCTATAGATATGGTATGGGCTTGCATTCATAACCATTAATTGGGATAAGACATGCATTGGTATATAAGAAATGAGAGGCACAAAAATTGTGAGGAAAAAACCCTTAGAAAAAGTCTTATCATGGAATTCGAAGAATGCATGATGTGTATAAAATTGATTCATTGAAAAGGCTTAAATTTTTTTAAGCAAACATAATTGGAAAGTGCAAAGCCAAACTCCACAATATTTTTTGATATCCCCCTACGTGTGCCAAAATGAGAGCTTTAGAATAGGTTATGGACATGTGCCAAACATTAAAAAATGGTGGTGGTCATGACCCAAAAAATAGGTGAGTGGGAGATGGAGATTGGTAGGAACATAGAGGGGAAAATAGAGGTGAGACTAAAGATGGAGGCATGGTCATTGTGGTGACAACAAGATGTTGGTAAAGAGAAGCTTTAGATCCCCATTTAGTGAACATTGAAAAGGGTAGACACACCTAATTAAGGATAGGAGTTCTTAAGAGAATCATTTGCCTTTGATTATAACCAGAGAATATTACTCACCTAAATTATATATATACAAATTTTTTATGATCTTCTATGAGGTCCTTATTGGGAAAATTCCTTTTCAAGATTCTCCTTTTAATTTGTTAAATTTTAGGATCAAGGTGTTGGATGGAAAAAAACCAAATCTACCTAGAGACTACTTAGAATATTTGACATGCTACATTCAAAGGTGTTGGGATCATTTTTTGGAGATAATACCTTCTTTTTATATATATATGTAACATGTTGAGGCATTTTAAGAGTCTATTTTTAAGAATAGGAGGGAGGTCAATAATTGATTTTCACATTTTCTTTATTTTTCTATTATTAACTTTTAATCAATTTGTAAGAACCTTAGCATGCAGTGGTGTATCAATTCAATAAGTGTAGGAAAAATTTCTAGGGAGTTTCTCGAATTTTAGATAATGGTTGAGAAATATCATTTGAATTCTAAGGATAAGGAGAAACACAATAATATAGGAGGGCTTTGGAAGATATCTTATCATTGTTATTAGAAGGGTTGGAGAGTAATTTCAAAGCATATGTCTAATCATTGAGATTGTAAAGTTTAACTTCAAATTTTTGGCATGATAATCGATACTCTTATGTGAATGAGTTATTATTATATGTAATAACTTTATAATTATTGAGATGTTTTATCTAATAGTTTGTATTCATGTAGTGTAGAAAAATGTACTCCTTTATATTTTCACTTTGTTTGGGTCCCCTCAATTAAATTGGATTTAATTGTGCCTTAATAAGCTCTATTTTGCATCTACAAGCCTAATAAATTACATTTTCCAAATGGGAAACTTAACGATAATTAATTCCAATAAATAACACTTTGCCTTGAGCAATGTGTGTTCCTAGAATAAGGAACTGGGACCCATTCGCCCATGGGCGAATAGGTCCTTCCTTGGTCTTTTAACCTAAATTTAAAATATGATTTTGGTGGTATTTTAATGTCTTTGAATTCAAATTTCAATATTGGCTTGTAATGTTTAATTTTTGGGAAATTAAGGATACATACCTATAAATATAAGGTTATTTCATCAATTCAAATCCTAGAGTTTTCATGCAAGTATTTCTAAAGCAAAGATTATGATCAAGGGAATTCAAGAGTAAATTTATCAGTGATTTATTGCGGCAATCAAGATCTCAAGCATCATGTAAAAGTCTTTTGCAATCATGCATATTTTTGGAGCTAACATTATGATGTAGGTTTCAAAGATCCAAGCAAGCATTCAAGTCATATTTGAAGTATCAAGATCCACATCCATTGAAGCCATTTCATATAAGATAAAGATCAACATTTCAGTATTCCAAAGGTTTATTCAAGGGTTTGGTGAGTTGCAACATTGTATTATTCATTCATCATTCCTTTCATTATTTCAATTCAAGGTTTAATTACCAAAACGGGGTTTGACCAAGGAAAACCCCCATTCACCAAAAATAAACAAATTTTACCTCATGTTTATGTTGTAGATCTTAGGTTGAAGAAGGATTGAAGATCTCTTGAAGAGAAAAATTAGAAAAGTTGTCAAAGTTGCAAAAATTGCCAAAGTTGTCGTCAATTCACAAAAACTCACCTACAGATCTCATTTGGATGACTTTTTGACCCTGAAACTTGGATCAAACAAAAGCTACAAACTGAAATTAGAGGCTCTTGAAAGTTGTTTGAAAATATTGCACAAAGACCCATTCGCCTATAGGCGAATGAGTCCCAGTCAGCCTCTCGAATATGTATTTTAGTGACAGGTACACATCACTCTTCCATTTCCAGGTCTGTCAAAAATTTGTTTTTTTTTACGTATTATGCTTTATATTGATGCTTCAAGTTTGAATGGGCATGATTGAGTTAATTTACTATTTTTATTTTTTCCCCCAAAAGCGTTATTTGGGCTAATACCCTCGTCCTCAATCGTAAGGAAATCGATAGATTCCCTCATTGAGTTGACTCACAGGTAAGGGTTGTAATTCAATTCTTTTTGTGGATCTTGTTTCCTAATGAAATAAAGGAAAATAGGTTCATCTATAGTTTTTATCATTGTGGTGAACCCCCCTCTTTTTAACCTATTTTTTGATGTTTCAATTTCCTTGAGGAATTGTGTCAAACAAATTGGGTACTTGGTGTGTGCTCTTTCTTTTACATATGTGTTGGTTTTGGTGGAATATCATTGTATACTTTGGCATCCCTAATTATTCTCAACCTACTTAAAACATTATTCATATGGTAAGAAACTATGTAGAGGTACTTTACCTCAAATGTTAATATTCTTTGCATTTGATGGATTTGGGGGGCATGTACAAGGCTAATAGGCCAACTCACACCTATCAAAATTTGGTAAACCCTATGAATGGTTATACTTAGTTTTTTTACTATCAAGGACCTCTATAAAATTATATGTGCATGACACCAATCATTTATCCTATATTGGGAAACATCCTTCAAGTTGTCTATTTGTTGATTTTTTTGGGATGGTTACTATCATAACTTGTTAAACCATAATTATCGTTGTGTTTATACTATTGAATTTTTTTATAATTATGTTAGGATTCATTCTGAATCATGAATATTAAATTCTTATTTGGTTGTATTCTAATATCTTATTATATTATACCATGGCAATTGTTGTTATTACCACACCTTGTATTATGATATTAATGAATTTTACCAGATAGTGCAAATTTTCTTTAAGGTCACATATAGAAGGCATGCATCAATTATATTATATGGAAAGTAATTATTGTTTAGATATATCAAACCTAGTTTGTGCATAAATTTTATGTATGATATTTCTACTGCACCTATTTAGTATATGGTGTTGAATTTACTAGAATTGTTAATGGCCTAGGTTAATTGTAAGATCCTTGATTGACTTCATAAATGAAGTTTGTTTTTAAATATTATAGATATGACATGAGTATTCATGTATAAGGTGAGGATATATATATATATATATTTTGTAAGACCAATGAGGTTGTTGATATATCCTCTATGGCTTGTTGACGTTTGTGACTAAGATATATGATAATGATCATAATATGCCATCATGAATAAGGAAAATTTCTTGTTGATAAGTAATCAAATCAGCCTTTATGTTAATATGATGAACTTAAAATATTATTGGATTTTCATATTGAATTATGAATCAAAATGATGGAGATTTCTAATTTGATATCTCGTGCTCCTTGAACGTAAATACTTTCATATATGTTTGATAAATTAGGAACTTGGTTGGGTTTCCCTATATATCGTTAAGCTTTATTAATTATTGGGAGTCATTAAAAGGAACCTTGTTTGAGTATGAAATAATATTATAGAAATTTAAAGTTTGATATTAATTTTTAAACTTGGTGAGTTATGGCTTTTTTTTAAATGGGTATTGATGAATAATAATTTATTACACTATTTGGTCTTAAGCCCTTCTATGGTTTTCCTCATATGGTATGCTTTATATTTCACTCTTATGATTAATATTACTTGAGTAGTTATGAAACTATGTATGGGAGCTTATGTGTGTGTTTCTTGAGAGATTATTGTGAAGAGAACTACATGGAAATTTAATCTCAATTGCAAGTAGGTATGGAAGCAATCCTTGGGAGAAGGACGTCCATGTGACCCAAGTCCATAGGGGAGGGCTTAGGGAATAGCTCCAGGGTTTGGGGTTGTTCCTAAACTTGATTATATCTCCTCTTTCAATATGCTTCAACTAGAGACTAATTTTTTATCAAATAGTTGTGAAATCACCCTTTCAATGAATATGTCCTCATTATATAGGTTTGATCCAATGAAAGGAAATCCATTGTCATCAATATTATCTACTCTAAGGTTTGTGGTATTTGGCTGTCCAAAATCCATTCCAATCTTGGATGAAATATAGAGTCACTATCATCATGGCTTGTATCACTGTGAATGTGTGAGAATGCCTCTAATCTATTAAAACTAAAATAATCAAAGTTTTTTTTGTTGAATGCTATGGCCTTGTGTCTTGGAATGTTTACAAGTATAGGAAAGTATTGGTTATCCTCAAGACCTAGTGAGGTCTATTCTTCCCAAAACAAGGGCATGATAAACTTGGTCATGACATGGCTATGACTGAGTTAGGGAAATTGACTAACATATATTTAATGACAACATTGAATTAATCCATTATGATCTCATGGTGTGAACATCTCTCACTAAGTATGGATAATATACTTGTGCTAAATATATACTTGATCTAGTGTTGATTTTAGGACATAGTTCCTTATGACTACCTTTACCAAATATGGGTAATTAATAGTAAGTATTATTGAATGTGGTTGGGAATTTTACCTTTATATCTATTTGGTGGATAAATGTATGATAAGCCACAATGTGATTGGTATTATACAAAATGTTATGTACTTAGAAGTAGAAAATTCCTTAATAATACTACTATGAGTTGACTCCTATCTAATAAATAATATATTTTCAAATAATAATTGGATAAAGTGAATGGATATTTATTAATTTAAGAGTTTGTACTATTGTACATATTTATTTGAATAAAAACTTGGTCGCATGGTTTCAATGTGCTACAAGTGTGTGTTGGTAATTTGGCCTCTAGATCTACAAGACCCGACACATAAGTTTATGGATAACTTATTGCAAGGTACATAACCAAGTCAACCAACCTAGTATTTTTTAATCTTGGTGATGTCTACATTATGTGTACTTGCATATAAGATGGCATTGCATGTCAAAATTGAGTCTAATATAGGTGTAGATAGCCAACTATCACCATTATCATGTAGGTGATAGATGTTGGGTGTTATTCATTATATCTTAAGGATTAGTCAAATGTTGTGCCAATAGCATAGAGGTTAAGGGTGGCAATAGCTATCCATGATATGATGCAATAAAAATGTAGTCCATTATCATCAGCATGATGTAGGTGATGGATGCCAAGGGTAGCCATTGTATCTTAGGGTTTATTAAGTTGCTAGAATAGTAGCATGAAGGTGGTGGATTCCTGGATCTACCTTTGGTATGATAGGGCTTAACCAACTTTAACCATTATCATATAGGAAATAAATGTTAGGAGCTACCCCATAGTAGGTCAAATCAACATTTTTCAGTAGCATAGAGGTGATAGATGCCAATATCAACCAACTTGAAAGGTTTACTAAGGTATGAAAATATTATTAATGGTCTCATGTGATGTGTTTTGTTACACTAGCATCTTATTTAATGATGATCATGAGTAGTATGGGATGCTTTCCCATCATTATAGTTGGTGCAAAAAATTTGGAAAAGGATTATTCAAGACCTATGATGTAGTATGGGATGCCATGATATTCATCTTTTGGCTGGGATGTAGTTCAGAGGTAAATTTTAGTTGATTAGGTAATAATAAGATTCATGTAGTAGTATAGAATCCAATTCCTAATTCTAGTTGGTCACTATTTAGGTGTGACTCAATCACTATATAAAATGGGCTTGGGTATTGTGCATGTTGTTATACTTATGCCATTGCCAATTATGACATCAAGTAGTACAGGATGCTTTCTTGACATCATATTTTGTGATCTCGATTAAGAAAAATGATGGGATGCATTGAAATTCATTTTTTAAATGAGATGTACTTATGGGATTATGTGTTAGTAAAGTAGGAGAAAGAAAATATGCTTGCAATAAGGATGCAACTACTTATTTTTTGTTGGCTAGTCATTAAGTGTTTTTGTTAGGTTGTTAAGCTATTTACATTATGTATATGTTTTGGGTGTGTGAGCTAGCCACACTCTATATATTTAATGCATCCACAAGTTATCAAATTGTGTATATGTGATATATGTTTAAGCTATTCATCATGTGCACCTATGGTGAGGGTATGAGCTAGTCACCATGCGTATAATTGGTGTATGCTTGAACTAACCTTCACATGTACATGTGGGGTGTATAAGAGCTAATAATTTATGTAAGAGTGTCACAAGCATGATCTAGCCACATTTTGTACAAATAATGTATGTTTGATCTAGAATCACAATTTAAATGTGATATGTTGGAATAATAGGGTTCCTATGTGGTTTGTGTGTCTTCAAACACAAATATTGGCATGGAATTGGTATTTTATGGGAATGTGGTTATTATCATTCTATTATAATTGGATTAATTTAAAAGGTAAGCTCAAAAAATAGTAGTGGTAACTTGAGGTCAAATATCTTATCACAGATGTAAGGATGCAATTTATTTATTATCAATGTATGTCTAATAACCAAAAGGGATACATAGGAAAGGATATTACAAATGAACTCTATAGGTTTGAGTCTAGGTATGACCTTGACAATGGGATCTTACCACACTATTTTTTAAGTATATGAGTGGTGGCATAGAGTCATCATCATGGCTGTAGTTGGAAAATTTATGGAAAAAAATAGTAGGAACCAAGAGATGGTTTTTACAAAAATCTATTGGACATGCGGAACATCGTGTTATTTGAATTGATGAAATTGAATTCCCACATTAGTCATTTATTAATGAAGCATTGGTCCTTTACACATTATGAGAAATATGGTAAATTGAACATAAAACACTATTTAGTTGGTGATGGATCTAGATTGACTATACACACTAAAGATTGCTTAAGACAATTGAAGATAGATACATCAAAATTGTATCTATTTGATCTTCCTATAAAATGACTTAAAATATGGGTAGGTATGCCTTGGGTACCATTAATATTCTTATAAAAACTAGTCCTTGAGCTTTATACACATTTTTTCATGTGATTCCTAGGAAACTCCCTTGAAATATTTCATTAGGGCATCCATGGTTGCATGCTATAAAAGTGGTTCCTTCTACCTTACATGCATGTGTTAATTTTTGGCACAATGGTAAAAAATGTCACATTTGAGTTGATCCTCAATATTTAGTCTTTGAAATATGGTGAAAAATTCAAAATAATTTATTACAAAAAAATGATATTTTAAAGATTCCCCATCCAATGATAATGCTTTAAATGAGGATGATTGGTGAAATTTTGATTTTATGCTTTGTGGTGTTGGAGAGTATCATGTTGAAACAAAATATTATAACATCATGTCATGTTATATGGATCCATCCATTTATGAGAAACCACTTGAGACATATTATGAATAATGATGAGAAAGAAGCTTATGTATGCAATAGTTCCTTAGAGTGTGTTACTTGTATTCTTCCTCTCCACTAGTTGAACAATTATATGGTATTGGCTTGAAAATTATGGAAAATATTGGGTACACTATAAAGGACTTGGAAAAAATGAATGAGGTATAATGAAATAAATAGAATTATAAAAAGGATTGGATATATATAATTTCATGAAATAATGGTTAGAAGAGAAAAAAAATAAAGGAAAGCAACCTAAAGTATCTATGGTTCATAATTCCTTGAGTTTTAGTGGCATATCTTGTTCATTTATTCATATAGATTTGATCATGATTATGTGATTCCTTTTGATTCATTGGATAATTTATTTTTATGAGGACTACATAATGACATGCAGTGTTCATTTATTACCAAATAAAAGGGTGCACATTGATTGTTAGTTCTACATCATTTATTTGCACACACATATACATATAAAATATAAAACATATAGAAGTAGAAAATACCCAAAACTACAAATGAAAGCCATCTAACTCATTGAGTGTCTATAACACCAAATTAGTGTAAAAAGAGTTCAACATTAAATATTGAAGTGTCTTAGTAAGAAAATCATCATCACAATATAATCAACAAATGTATTGAACTCACAAGGAGGGTATTTCAAGATCCCATCCCCCACTTCACTCTATATGTTATCATGCAGGTCCTCATTTATGATATTAATCTTAACTTAGACCTATTATGCAATACTAATTTAATGCCTCAAAAGCTACCAACCTCCTCTTGTGATTTTTTTTATCTCTACTTGCTCTATTTTATATCTATTGGCTATGATAATACCACAACAGTCATGACATCACCTCCTCGTGTATACCTCACTACATATGTCTTGAATTGTTCCAAATTTGCCTCAATTATATCCCTCTGCACATAAATAACATATTGATAAATACATATTTCTTATTCTCTCCCAAAAATTTATCTCTTTCAATCCTCACTACATCATTCTATATAACTAGTATCCCTCTTTACCTATAAGGAGGTACATTCACCTATTTCTTATGTGTATGCCTCTTACACTGGAAGATTGGATCAAGGATAGGATAAAAATGGTTGACATGAACATGGTCATGAGTAATATGCATGTATGGTACCACAAGTATACCGCAAGTTAAAAATTCTATGGTGAAAATATTAGTTCATGAGTTGTCAATGGTACCTACACATCACACATAGGGTCATAACACTTATCATAAAATAACACTATTTATATTATGAGGGGAATGTATATTATGTACCTAAGTCATCTTCACTAATTAAATATAATAGGTTCATTTCAAAATAAGCCTCTCCTTTGTCTCCCTCCTTGCCACTTATTGTTACCTATACCTCATCCCTTGCTTCTCTTGCTACTAATCCCACATCTAATAGATATAGAGGCAAGGGGCACATCCTCCATTGATAATATTGGTATTTAACAAAACATCCCATGTCATCTCCTAGGATGGTTATACCAAGAACAACTACCTCATCATCACTTATCATATTCTAAAGATGGCTTATCGATCTTCCCTTGTCAAATAAATGATCATTGATTCTTCTATAAATATGAAGCTTCAAGGGTATGTCTTATTGGATCCCAAACAACCTTAATATTTACTTATAGCAAAAAAATTCTAAATATATCATTATGTGACCATAGTACTATCTATATTACCATATTATGCTCATTTATTCTACATCCCCTATCCATCACAACGTATCTCTATATGGTCAACCTATCAAATATACACCTCTAAACAAATAAAGTGGTATGTTGTCTCCATCTCCCCATGCAACTAATGTCCCATCTATAACATCTTGGCATCTCATCCTTTATAACACTTGATCTAATCAAAGGATGAGGAATAAAAATGTGGTCATACACCCATCCTTGTAGGATTGTTGTGGCATGAAGTGTTTAATCATGGCCCTCCATAAATGTATGCAGGTCATCATATAAATGCATCATCATGTACCTACACCATGATTATATAGTATCATGGCATTCCACGTCTTGAAAATAAACGAATGACACCATAAGAAATTAATGAACCTCGTTTGTTAGATGCATTTCCTATTGCAATATATAATAATGGAACTCCATCCCATGCACAACTAGGCTTGCTTGTGAAATAAAGTATAAAGCCCTACCTTGCTACTACATATCAGTATTATAATTTATAGTTGCTTGTTGACCCTTGATGAGTAGTCTCTATATATTCTAAACATCATCTAGTGTGACTATCAATTCTACAAGGGAAAAATGAAAGGTGTTCATGTTTGACTACAAACTCTTCAAAAAAAAATTCAACCCATTTACAATATACAAAATGATGGAATATATTGTGCATGCTCTAACTTCACTTTATTCACCATCTAAATATCAACTAGAATAAGAAATAATTCTTAAAGGTTATGCAACTAATAGATATTAGACTTCTCATGCACCTCAATCTCACCCATGTCACACAATGATTAAAAATCAATCATTAAATCCCATGAAAGAAAAAAAAATGTTAAAATTTATAATAAATTAAAAATTTAATAAACTCAATTCAAATTCATGGGTGTTAGTCATACCCGTGAATCATATCCGAAATAGACCCATGAATACATGTTCACTTTTGTAAAAATGAGATTAGATTTGTGGATATCATAGTATAAAAGTAAAAATATCTAGCCTAATTTTATGCTACTTTGATCACTTGTCAAATTTGAAATATTTTACAAAAAAAAGAGAAAAAATGATGCTTCTCTCTTTGAACAAGTCACTAATGTCAATTTGAATTCATACTTTGTTAGTGCAAATGGGATTATGGCTTCCATGTTGCACCATGTTGATAAGTATAGAAATTTTTCCTACAAAGTGTGAATATACAAATTAAATGTTATTGTCATAGTTTAATCTCCTATATCTAGTGGAATTGTGTTTACCATGAAGCAATTTTTTTAACATAACCCTCTATGCTTTAGACAAGATGATGTTATTCACAAAAAAAAATATTATTGATCATGACACAATGTTGACATATTTTGTCATAAAAATACTTGTTAGTGCATTTACTACACTACTTATTTTACCAAATCTACATTTATGACCTAAATGATCACAAGGGACATCCTTTTATAAGCTACTTATATGTTTTATGTAAATTGCTATATATGTGACTTGAGGTGATCCTCTCATACAACTATTTCACATCCTATGATAATTTGGAAATGATTACTTGGAATTTCAATACTTGCATTTATTATACTTATGATGAATTATACTTCTTATTATGATTTGGGCATGACATCGCACATAGCCTTATTCTTCACATTTCCAACAATATCACTTTAAGCTCCATATCTCTTAATACACACATCTCAACACTCACACTATATAACAAAACTCTATTTATTTTCTTTTGTGCACAACATTTCCATGTCATTGTACATTCCTAATTGCATGCATAATATTACCTTTAATGGTTGCACATTTCATGCTTAGCTAATGCCCAATTTGATACCACCTATTTCTAACATTTGTATTATATATTCTTATAATACAATTGAGAGCATAAAAGTTCAACAAGTCGATTGTTTCCTTGTCCACATCATAGAGCACACTCTATGCACATGACACTTGTTATCATATTATTAAGGCTTAGCTAATGACCCATTTGTATAAATACCTACATGATACAATGTACTTGCAAAGGAAAACCAATCAAAATATTTGTTGCATACATATCATTATGCATAACATCCCTAGTATTTTCCTTTCAAAGTCTTCCAAATCTATTGAATGTGTATTTGAATTCTAGATTAGGGATTCATTTATATATTTTTTAAACTTATATATTACCATATAATATGTAGGTTTTCTCTCTAATAATCTAATACACTTGGGGCTTAAATAGTTGGTATTAGAGAAGGAAATTTATATACATGCTCACATAGATGCACTCACAATATTTGCAAAAGGATCACACACTTGTTAAACATTTGAGTGTTCTTGTGAACACCAATAATAACTTTGTGTAATGGTAGATGTGTTGCAAGGTGTGTGCCCTTGGTCTCCTTGTGCTATGTTGTGCAACACTTGGGTTTGTGACATGGCTTAATTGCCTCCCATGGATTCATTAACTTTGGGGGCTATATTGGGCATTAACAGGTTGATCTTTTGGTGCAATGACAACCATCTATGCAACAATTGGTATCAAATACTGGGTCATGGGTTTGAACCCCTCACTTGCGCTAGGGGTGGATTGTTGCAGTCCTTGGTCTCCTTATACTATGCAGTGCAACACTTGGGTTCGTGACATGGCCTAACTGCCTCCCATGGATTCATTAACTTTGGTGGTTGTATCAAGCATTAACAAGTTGATCTTTTGGTGAAACAAAAACCATCTATGCAACAAGATGAAAATGTACCGAGGGTTTTAGAAAATAATCATTACTTGATAAATAAAATCACACCTCTAATTTGCACCAACATGGAGTTCCTCACATCAAACACTTTAGGCTAAATTTTTTGTAATGCATCCAAATTAGAGGCCAAAATATAGATGAAGTAGCAACACATTTATTTATGGGAGAACACACCTACACTAGAGAAGCCTTTTGCATCATGTTCCAAAACAAGTTTTTCCAAAATATATAGTAAGATTCATGATTGCTTATACTAATCCTATATTTCCCAACACACATGTAGAGGCAAAGGGTAACAACCACATGGTGAATAATGGTGTAGCCTATACTACTCTAGCTTTGATAAAAACATAGATTGTCATGCATAAAAAACCCTTGTTGGATAGGAAACACTAGAACTTGATGATAAAGAGGAGATTGATGAAGAGGCGTAATGCTTCAAAGCTCTAACTCTAGTACACACTTTAGGAGAATGTGAGAGGCTTTTCAACACTTAGTGTGAGTGAATGACCAACTTGTGCATGCCATCATCAAAAGCATCATCTAAATAAGATGATTACATAAAACTTAGTGGAATGCCTCATACTCTCCACCAACATGCATCCAACCCCATAGTCTTTGGGATGACTAGAATAAGGTAAGGATATCTAGTAAGTGACCAATGCACTCTAAATTATAATTTTAAACCTATATGAAACATATTAAATTGTAATGCCACACCTCTAGAGGTTTGTAGCATATTTATACATAGACCCTTTGCACAAGGTTATGAAAGTCTTTTTAATGTTGAACTACAATGGTAGAAAATTCATGTTGGTAACATATACTTCAACCTATGTGAAATGTCACCATAGTCTATAATCACTCTAATTTCAAAATAGAAATATTGTAGGATTATTATGCACAATGAAAAGCTTATTATTCTCTTGGTTTATGAAAAACATAAATGTAATTAGTCAAGCACACTCTCACAACATGCTACTCCACACCCAACACATCATATTAGTAATAACTCGACACAATACTTTAATGGTGTAACAAGTTCCTCAAATATCACATGATTCTTATAACACATTCCACAATACACCATTTGTTATAATAATAGCATTCATTGCTAAACGTAATAGTTTCTAAATTAGGGGTGAAATCACAATATTGTGTCTCACTTTTTGCCCAAGATAGACATTTACATCAACATTTTTAACTAAATCTTTATCTTTTGAGACCTATAGTAGTTAAACCATTAAGAATTTGAAGATGATTTGAACTAGTGATTTGTGGAAATTTGTGTGTAGATTCTAAATATTTTTTTTTTCAAATTTTCTAAAATAAATCATGAATCTTTCAACATATCCTTTAATAACTAGTTTTAAACAAAAAACAACATTTTTAGAAAGTAACATTTGTGTCATACAACATAACTTTTTTTTTTATAAAGGATTAAATTCTAATTTTTAAGTATAGATTCTCAACATCAATATCTAGGGAAAGGATATTTTTTGATAATTTTTTGTTGCATATTTTTTTAATTAATTTTTGAAGCCACTGTAACTATAATTTGGACATACGTGTGTGTTGTAGAACTTAACTTGTTGTGTATATATCAAAATCCAAATTTTTTTTGGGTGAAAAAAGGACATCAATACCTAGGGAAAGGATATTTTTTGAATTTTTTTACAATGGTTTACTATTTTTCCACCTCTACACAACAAAGAGCTTGATGTTTAGAGAAAAACCTATGTTTAGTAAAAAATAAAAATTAAATACATGATAAAATTAAAATATATCAAAGTTATACTTGTTGGAAAGCTTGTTTTGAGGGCTACAATCTTGCAAACTATAATTTTTAAATGACGTTATTTAATCCTCAATAGGTAAAGAAAAGGTGGTTTTTTTTCCAACATTTTGATAGGTGCGAAGGAGACTCCATTATGGGTATGACTTAATACTAGAGGGGTTTTATCCAAGGTGGTTTGATCTAAGGGGGTCTTATTTATCCCTCTTCAATTAAAACCCTTTATATGGAGCCTCTCAAGACTTAAATCATTATTTTTTCTAAAAATAGTTCAATTTTAGGAAAAAATCAGCACATCCCAAAAGTGACACACTATTGTGGTAGCACCCTTAGGGAAATATTAGGCCAAGCTCTTCCCCATTCAATGATATAATTATGCTAGCTCCAAATATGGATGATACATGACACCTTTTTCTTGACTAACACACACTCAATAAAATTTTGGTAAAAAAAGGTATCCCTACCTTACTTTGATGATGTCTTGGATTATATTTGTAGTGTACACTATTTCACCAAGTTTGGTCTTCAGTCAAAATATGATTAGGTTCTAGTGCAATTTGAAGACATCTAGAATGTTGCATTGAAAAAGACATAAAAAATTTATGAGTGGATGGTTATGTCTTTTTTCCTAACTAATGATCAATACACATTGATGTATTGATGAATGAAATACTACTTTATTTTACCAACTTTTTCAACCCCTAATTAGACAACATACTATTCTTTGACAAGACTTGGGAGGAGCATGTGGAACACATATTGCAAGTACTAACAATACTACATCAAGACAAATTAAAAGAGAAAATAAAAGGTGCACTTTTTCTCACCATACAATCCATTAGCTTAGTTAAATCATCAATAAATTTGGCATTGATGTTTATTTGAGAAAGTCTAAAGTGATATTAACTAGCCTATTTTGTGGAACCTCATTAAATTGTACAATTTTCTCAACCTCACCAATTTCTACTATAGGTTCATTATTAGGTTTTCACATGTTTCTTGGACCCTTAATTGGGTTATATGTACCAAATTAGGTATCACCTTTGGAGATATCAAGCAATTCCTTTATTTTGTACCCTTGTTGACCTTGCTAGATATTTACCACCCCTTTGAGATTCAAATAACTACAATAGACCATGCATTTGACATAGTTCTCCTTCATCATGAACACATAACATGTAACTCTAAAATATTCAACAACATTGTGTGAAGATATTCTACTTATCAAAATCACTAGTGTTCAAGTAGTTAAGCAATGGCATCATTGCATCCTTGACAAAAAGACCATTTTTTTTTATTATCAACCACTCTAATTCTTGTACACATAAATCAAATTGGATAATGCATGGAATATAAAGTGGATAAATTTACTTAATAGTTCCACCTAATGGTTTAGGATAAGAAGGGATGTGTTGATAAGATTTTAGACTACCTCAATATATCATCAATCCATGCACTCATCACCATGTTATACTTGTAAAACCATAACTTTGATGATTAGGCACCATAATATTGAGTTGATACTAATTTTTTGAAGACCTATATAGTGCTTGTGTTAAGTGTATGCATAATGGGGATTTTATATATTTGAAAATATTTTTTGAAAGCTCAAATATATTTGTGTTCCTTTAGCATGCAACACCAATGCTTGATTTGGTAAGTGCACTACACCAAGATGACATGTCAACTTGGCATCACCAAAACACTTTCCATACTTCAACAAAAAATTTACCAACCTCACATGCACATTGAATTTGAGATCCATACCAAGTCTTGTATACCTTGTTGCATCATCAAACCTACCAACATGACATTGGGCCTTTGTACTCCTATAGTAGTACCCTAGTGCCCTTTGGATCCTATCACCAAATTTTTTCTTAATGACCTACCAATCACCAAACAAAAAAATTGACTATATGTTTTCTAGTTGATAGATTATCCAAAATGAATACAATGGCTACTTGAATGAATACTATCAACATGTGTGTTTTCTTCCATCATGTATGGATTCAACTTAGGCCTTTGATGTCCATTGTCTTTGATCATGGACCAAGATTTGTGACCACTTCTAGTAAAGTCTTTGGAAATGTTGAAAACTTAGCTTAACCATTCCATAGCCTTATATCCTTAGACTAATGGTCAAACCAAAGTGGTAAATTGTACATTGGTTTACCTCTTGGGGTAAAATCACAATAATGAGTCTCGTTTTGGGACAATGGAATTTTTGGAGGGAGGGAAAAAGATTTACTAGGACGCCTTTATTCAAAGATTTTTCTTCAAATGAAGGACCTTCATTTGAAGGTATGCGCACAAATGCCTTCGATCCAAGGCTCTTGCTATTTAAAAAATAAAATAAAATAATGTCTTTGATCAAAGGCATTATTTTATTTTATTGTTTTTATTTTGGCGATTATATGAACCAACAACAATAGTTTGTTGGTTCATTTGGTGGAACTTTACTTGACAACTGAGCTTTGCAAACTTGGCAGAACCAACAAGTTACCTAACAACTGAGCTTTCAATAGGTCCTATTGTGAGCTACAAGGGGAAGATTTGACCAAGTTGTGAGCAGGTGCCCGCTTCTAGTGAAGGAAGATTGTGTAGACTAAGATAAGTGCTGCCATTTATGCTTGTAATTTAGGGTTAAATTCATTGTTATTTAGGTTAAATTCACTATTATTTAGGTTAAATTCATTATAATTTAGGGCTAAATTCACTATTGAGTAATCTATTTGCATTTTTCATAAACCTATTTGCACTGTAAACCAGGGTTCATAAATAAATTTGTATTGTAAACTAGGGTTTATAAATTAATTTGCATTGTAAACCATACATCTAATACATTTCAATGTAAATAAACAAGGTTAGATATGAAACAAGAATTTATATATCTGCTATATATATAACTCATTCTTAGTCATAGACTAATTTCATGTTCCTACTAGATACACTTACCTTGAAATAGATGCATGCAAATCTTAAAAACCATTAACTTAACATTCCCCCAACAATGCTAGTAAAATCATTACATTAGAAAATTTAAGAGTAGAGATAACATTAACTATATTGAATTATGCATGAAAGGACTCGATTGCAACTAGTATCATGAGTTGAATGCAAAATACCTTCAATATTTTAATTTTATGCATAGAATTATGAAAACTACACATACCCATGGAAAAAAATTTGCGCTCACTTTGTTTTATTTGAGCTATTCCCTTCCAACTCTTCTCTATTATGATTCCCCTTCTCATGACCTATTCTCTCTTGAATTCCCTCATTTTGATAACAAAACCATAAAAATCCCTCCATAGTGGGTGGTCATTATGCCCAAAAATGTCTTCATGGCTGCTAAATATCTTTGTTTCGCACATAAAACTCCAACCTCTAATATAGTGGAAAAATTCTCTCCCTTGGAAACCCTTCAAGATAAAATCATTTAGGGGATATCTTTTTATCATCCCAAGCTCCAATTTGTTACATCCTTCAAACACAATCATTTAGGGGATATATAATATGACAAGTATAATTTTGGTGCATCCTTTATATCCTTAAAAAAATTCTAATTATTATAATGGATCCTTTGTATCCTTAATTGGTCTATGTTGTTTTTTATGACTTCTTCACACCCTAATTAATGTTGATTCTATTGTGTTGGCTCCTTCACAATCCCATTATACCTTTTTAGTTAGCTCCTTCATAACTCAATTTTACTTGTGGTAATGATGAATTGTTCACAATAGGATATATTAATTTCTTCTAATGGCTCCTTTGTTGTCACATATCATATTTATTTTGGTTTTATCTAGGTTCCTTTTCATCCCCACAAATTGAAGTGTAGCCTCACACATTAGTTCAATGAATTCATATATCTTCACTAATTGTATCATAAACATAATAAATATCATAGTATATTATATGATATATTTGTGTACTCATTTGTATTGGTTCATAAATAACATACATGTAAAATAGTGCACTTGATCCTAGATATGCACCATGTGGGAAACAACTCCATACAATTTTAATACATGACGTGCCATAAACATCTCACAAATGATAATTATTGTGACACATGTACAATGAAACCATATGGATTTGACATATTCAATACAACCAGGTGCATTGTGTGCATGTTGAAACATAGATATAGGTCTCACCTAGATCAACTTGTCAACCAAGTGCATCAAGTATGCATATTTTTCTCAAAAAGTGAGTAAAAGTGATGTGGCCCCAAATTAGCCAATTAAGTTAGTATCGCTTCTTAGGTCCTCTTCCTTGTAAAGACAATAGTCCATCAAATATTCCTTGCTAGACTAGATTTTTCTAGGAAAGTAGGAATATTTTGACATATATATCATTAGCACATGGGCACATCACATGTGTGTTGTTCTAAGTCTACTTGAATATATTAATAAAGGCTAAAACAATTTTATTTTCTCAATTGCCACAAAATTTTGATCCCTAGATGCACCTATGAAGATATCCTATTTTGTAACTAGAATGTGGTTCTAACAAGTACTTATGGATGTCTTTTATAAGAGGGTTGAAGTCTTGGTTTCAATTATGCATGATAGCTTTTGTGCAAAAGGATCCTATAATCAAGCATGGTAGTATTTATGTATTTGGGTGATTTTCATCAATGTTAAGACAACTGTCAACATTTTCTCTTTGTGATTAGTAGGTCATCTCTACCTTGTTGTATATATATTGTTGTTTCATGTTCCTAAAACCCTTTCTTAGCATGTTGTTTTAACTCATAGTCATCTATTTTATGCATATTCATGATTATAGTGACTCATTGGGCATGCCATGGATTTAGTGATCTTAGAGTGTCTCATTTTATTGAAAATGTATTTTAATTGATATATTTTCTCACTTCTTTAGCCCTTCAATTTAAGTAGGAAGTGTTTCACTTGTAAAAGCCAATATGCATAGATGTGTCATATATTTAAATATTTGAAGATGATGCCCAGGAAACATTAAATTATCATATTAAATTTACATATACATGCCACATGTAAATTTTGAAGCATTGATCATATATAATTAGGATATATATAAGTTGTATACACAAGTTGAAATATTTTATACATTTTCTTAATTGATAGAGACCTTGATGCTCTTCCAATATGAAACACTATTTTTTTTAACGAGTAATTTAGGAATTGGTTCTAGTCCCAATGAGTTAAGTCTCTAGTTAGAGAATTATTATGCTTGTATCAAATTAATAGAAGATCCCATTTAGTCTATCTCCATTTGAACCTAAGTATCTAATAATTTGTTGTTTTCAAGAAATCATGAATTTGGGGCATTGTAGATACACTTTTTAATGTCCTAGGATTTATTGAAACTTAGAAGGGTAATACCAAATGGTTGTACTAAATAATTTGTTGACTATAATTAATGAGGATGATTGTCTGTCAAGCTTGATTACACTATCAACCAAATTTTCACATTTGTAGATGTGCAATAGTATTCAAAGGAGACCTAGAAGGGAAAGAATAAAAAAACTCAAAAGGAGATTAGATTTGATAGGAATTCCTAATAACCTAATATTTCAAGGTACCATTTGATAGTTAGAATAGGATCTTCAATTTGTGCCAAGGATTGATTATATAGAATAAGCCTTCACCTATTACCTAGCCAAAATTTATAAATAATTCCCAGTTGTCTTAATTCAATCCTCATTTATTCTTGTAATTTCACTCCTCCATTACTACAATTATATACTACCCCAACTTAGCCCATTTTTTCATGAGTTTTTCTTAGGTTCACTTAGTTATCCTGGAATTTTACCCTTCAATAAATTTATCTTGACTTTTTACCCTTTAGTCAGCTATCCTACTTGCACTCCTTGTAGGACCTCAATGTAGTACGTGGTAAATTAACATCCAATAAAAATTACATTCAAATATCCTATTGTTAGAGGCATTTGTCTCAAAATATACACATAAATTTTAGAATTGAGGACTACACTTTTAGAATTGAATTTCTAATTTACATGAATATATGAATATTATGTTCATAATTAATCATCAAGATATGATTTAGAGATTAAATCTACATTGAGTTCAGGATAAGAATATGCATGTTCTCACATCACAAGCATGATAACTCGAGGCTAGCTCCATATTTTCTCTTTCCATAATATGGTCCACACTAAATCAGATGGATTAGATTTGATAGGATCATGCATAATAACCTAATAGTTCAAGGTATCATTTGATAGTTAGAATAGGATCTTCAATTTGTGCCAAGGATCGATTATATAGAATAAGCCTTCACCTATTACCAATTTTGGTAGTTTGGATACCCCTTTTTATCCACCAATCACCACCCCATTTCCTCCATATATCACATCTTATTTGAGATGCCAAGTGGTTTTAATATAATTCCTTGGAAATATTGTCATTATCTTCTCTATCCATGTACTATTTTGTATTTTCATTAAGCCATTTGTGCTAACAATTTAGGCTTTCCTATTGTCACTTCATTTGAAATTTGGCCTCAACTCCTTTGTGTTATTGGTTTCCTTATTTAAGAATATGTACTTGAACATAATTTAATATGAAATATCATAATCTAGGTCCATTGGTATATAATCACTTATCAAGTTAGTGTATTTATTTTAAATTGATCTCTATAGTCATGGGTCTGGTCGCTCTCTGTTTATCATGTCAGTTCTGTTCTTGAAGTTAAATTAGCAAATTAATTTCTATGTAGTGCATCGATATGGATGACCTTTGGGTACGTATAGATGCAAATATTTAGATATTGAGCTTTATTTTAGTTGACCCTTCGAACATGGGGGTCTACAGAAGTAATTGTGAGAAAATTTTAGAGATTTTAGTTAAGATTAGATAGTCATTAGGAGGTGTGCATGTGTATTCTAGGGAAACTTTAGAATTTGTCCTTGCTCGAATGAGGGATGAGGTTTCGAGTGATGTTCCTTTGAGTATAGTCCAACTTAGAGTGCTAAAGGAAACTATCAAAATCAAATGTTTTCCCCAGTATTCCACTAGATCTTAGGTGAGGGTGTATTAGGTTACTAGGTGCATAGATCCTAGGATGGCCCCTTTGATATATCCATGATTTCTTGTAGCACATGATTGTTATCCAAATAATGACCAAATTCCATTATATTTTACACAATAGTTATACGTTGAGATCCATTTAGTCCTTAGCGTTAACTATTTGGATTTACCATATCATTTGGAATAGGGTCATGGTGGGGTCCGTGATAGGGATGCATATCGACATGCAGATCGATAATCCACAAATTATAAGGCCTTGGTTGGGAAGAGTATGCTTGTCGTCACTCCATCCATTAGCCCTATTGGAGATCAGGTTGTCATTGCTTCAATCATAGCATTATTGATATTATAGTCCAGGCTCAACGAATATCTACAGATCATGTGGGTTGATATTTGATGAGACATACATGTAGATCTTTTCCTACTCATTCGGATGTATATGTTGTGACATGCGTCCCATCTTTAGCTGATATAGACCATATTACACATGATTCCTAGATTTTGAGGGATACATGTTATAGATTGTTTGATAACCTGATGAGAGTTTATGGTGTGCTCTCATCAGTTGGGGATCCCCTTGGTAGATGTTACCTCATTTGTGGGTCAGTGTTATAGTGGAGATTTGTAGAGTCCAGTAATTGGCCATTCTACTGCTTCGACACATGCACATCCACTTGTTGATGATTATGTTGCTATAGGTGCCTGGTCATCAAGGTGATTATGAAATTTTAGAATGAGAAAGTGTTAATAATTAGGAACTTAAAGTTAATAATTGGGAAAAAAATATGGGACTCCTATAATAGTGTAGAGAAAAATGTGCACATCCTAACACATTTTCCTCTTGTTTTACATTGCTTTTGACACACATTTATGTTCTTAAAGTGGCCCTTTTACAATTAACCAATTTAAACATGAATATCTATTCTTAGGGTGTCCTAGACTTAACTGATGTGTACAAACATTAATATTTTTAAAGGGGTCTTAAAAGGTATTGAGCATTTCAAAGGGTCCATATTTAAGGGAGACACCCCTAGGTCATTTAGATATCACATTACATCATCACTTTACACAATAAAATATATCTTAGAATTGAAGGTAGGATAATAGATTCACACATTAGTCTACAAAATAATATAAATTAAAGGTCCTAAAAAACTACCTAGTGTTTTCTTTATTTAAATATGTTTATCAATTATAAATTAAATCAAAATTTAGATTACAAAGTAGTATTCCTAACCTAACCTAAAATAACTAACTTGAAAGAGTTAGGAATAAAGACACAATCTAGAAATAAAATTAGGAAATGATAAGGAAAAATAGGAAAAACATAACTCATGCACCTAGAAATTGGAAAGTGATGACATGAAAATATTTAGATATACTACAAAGAGGTCCTTGGAAAGTTTTAAGGTTGTCTTATGGATACTAGTGATGACATGAAAATATTTATATTTATACTAGTTAAGTGTTGTGGAGTATAAAAATGCTTGTCACTTGATCTTGCACACAATAGAGATAAAGAAAAATAAAAAAAAGTGGTTATTGTACAAAAATAATACTACCTGAAAGTGAATAGAAAATAGAGGAATTGGAACATCAGATACACTTATAGAAAAATAAAATTGAAAATTGATTTGAGTTGAGAAATGTTGAGGGAGGTTTCCATGAAATTTTGGAGGTAAACTCCACAAAGTTGGCCCTACTAGAGAAATAGCTCTAACTTAGTAATTTACCATAAGTTACATGGCCTTGGACATAATAGGATAGTAGCTAGGTTGTATGTAGATTGGGCATGAAAATGAAGGTTCTAAGGGTTTGGGATGGATAAGAGATGGATGTAAAGAATGCTTGCATAACAAGTTCATTGTTTGAACACAAAATTCTTATGGATACATGATGATGAGAAGTGGAGGAAGAGGGATTTATTTATATGTTTTCTAAGGGTTTTAGGGTAGGTGAACATTGGATTCATGATAGGTGGATTATAAATGAGACACATTAATTTTGGTGGCTAAAACTCATCAAAAATATCCCCTCTAGTCAATGAATGTTAGAAGATATGGCTTAGACATGTACACTAGGGGTGTGACTAATATTTAATGCTAGGAGGCTTTGTTCTATAAGGAATTCTAAGGAGATAAAGTTAACATGGGTAAAGGTGAATGTGCATCTTTTTTATTACCAGAGAGGGATTTATAAGGGGAAAAACAACTCAAATATAAGATGAACAAGGATAAACATGACTAGATAGGGATTAAATAAGTCAAAACAAGGCTAAAAAAATACAAAGTGGACATCTAAAATGAGTGTAAAACATAGTAAAAGAAGTTGTGAATTTTTTTTGATCAAGTACCAATCCTAATATTATCTAGAACATGATTTAATTGAAAAAAAATTCATAATTTATAATATAAAATATACATACCTTCTTTTTGAGCATAATATCTTTGCATCCTTCTTTCATGCAATTGTTGTTTCCTTTCTTCTGAATGATATTGTGCAACCTTATTTTTCTTGTTCTTTGGATTTCCCATATTCTTCTTTGCAAAATATGATCTTGACAATTCTTTTCCAATTCCACATTCCAAATTTGTAAAACACTTGCAAAAAAATGACCTTTTGAACATACCTTGTGAATTTTCCTTTATTTTTTGATACTGAAATCCCAAAAATTGACCTTGTATAAATACATGTAATTCAAATAGACATATTCTTTTGGAACATCGACTAAATTGGCCTCTGATCAAAGGTGGGTTGCTAAAATAAAATAAACATTATTTAATTTTATGATCTTTGATCAAAGGCAATTTAATAATAGTTTTTTTATTTGGGCAATAAGCCCTTCATTCAAAGGTACCTTTGATCGAAGGTAAAATATTCAGTCGAAGGTACCTTTGAACAAAGGACCTTCGATCGAAGGGCTAGCTAGATAGCTTTGGCTTCTACATTAAAATTTCCTCAAAAAATCCAATTTCAAACCCTGGGATGGACCTTCAGATGTACTTAACTTGACAAGTATAGTTTTGATATGTTTTCATTTTATCATGTATTTAATTGTAAAATTTTACTAAACATAGGTTTTTCACTGAACATCAAGTTCTTCATTCTGTGGAGGTGGAAAAATAGTAAAATATTGTAAAAAGAATCAAAAAATACCTTTTCACTAGGTATTGATGTCTTTGTTTCACCAAAAAAAATTGGATTTCAATCTATACACACAACAAGTTATGTTGGATGACATACACCTATGTCCAAATTATAGTTTTGATTAAAGGGAAAAACAAGTTTTGAAGGGACCCAAAACCCTTTACAATTGAGGATACATAATGTTGCTAATAAAAATATTCAAAAGACCACCAATAGCAACCCAACAGCCAAAAAACACAAACGGGTGAGTGCTTAACTAAAAGTAAGACAAAAGACCACCATCAGCACCCAATAGCAACACAATAGCAAAACAACCAAAAAGAGACCAACCCCCAAGAGGAAATAGAAAGCAAAAAAGAAAAGACCACACACTAATTCAAGCCACCCAGAGTGTTGGCGACCTTAATCTGTTGGTTTTTGTGCCTCTTGACCATGTCCAACAATTCTTTCTTCTCGACATCAAAAGTTTTCTTCCAATCAACCAACCCTCTACCAACAGGACCTTTGTCATCATCCTTAGCAACCCTTTTATCTTTTCCCTTGGTCACATGCTCTTTCTCCATAAGCTCAAAGAAATAAACCTAATCCTCCCTAAGCTCGCTAATTTTCCTGAACAAGACTTCCAGGGAGTCCGCACTATTCTTAACTGAGATATGGCACACCTACATTAAATTCTCGATGTTTGTATTTATGCCTAAAAACTTGGCATCCAAAGCTTCCAATCTATCGTCACATAGAGACTTAAAATCATGATAAGAACCCTCAAGGTCCACCATTCTATCTATAAGAATGTCCGACACAGAACCTCTCAGAACATTCTTCATATTCTCTTTTAAGCCTCTAATTTTAATATTCATTTTATTGAACTCCTGAAGAGTCCACTTAGCCAATTTAAAGGTACAAGTGGCCCCAGCCCTAGCCATATTGAGTAAATCAAACATGGAAGTAGCATCATCATCATGGTAAGAAAAGTCCTCAGAAAGAGGATTTACCTTCAAAGGCTCCTATTTGGCTTTGCTCTTCTTTGCATTCTCCTCATCCAAACCCCAATTTCCTCGTCTTGTTCCTCCTTGGGCAAGTCCTACATGGGAGAATCCTTAATGGCCACCATCTTTTCGCCATCATCCTTTTTCTCACCAGCCAGACTAGGGTCCTTGGTCAAAACCTTAGAAGCCTTGTTCTTTAAATTGGAAATTCTCTTCAGCAGCCTCCTCGATTTATCAACCAAACCCTTAGCAATACCCTATCTCCCCACCTTTGAACCACCACCAACAACAACTTTACCAACAACCACCTATGCAAACTTGGGAGAAGAATTACCCGACCCCACCTTCGTGTCCTCACTCTTAGAAAGGGCTAACCACTTAGGTAGCCTGTTACTCTTAGCACTAGCCACCTTCCTCTTCTTCGAAGATGTAGCCACAACTGCAAGGGAAGCATCCTCCTCATCCTCATTCCATTCCTCCTCTTCCGAAGGGGACTCTGATCTTGTGGACCTAGATAAATCACTAACAAATTTTTCCTTGCCCTTGATGGTTGGAGTTGGAATGAGAACCTTGACATGCTCCATAATAAGAAGGATAAGCCCTTCATGGGGGACATGGTCCCTCTTATTCTTCTCGTGCGCAGAAACCAAGACCTCCAAAGAAGATAATTGGAAAAAAGGAAACAAAATGAACAAACCATGCTGAAAATGGTTGAGGAGTGTGAAATGGTGACCAAGAATAGCCCTAAACCTCCCTTCCAGGATCACATAATGCATCAAGACCTCCACAAAACTCACCCAAATTTTCTTGAGGGAAGTTCTCTCATAACCCCAACTCTCCAGTTTGATTAATTGCTTCCTCTCATCATCTTTGAAAAACTGAACCATCGCTTCTTCGTTGCTTTTTTTATCCTTAAAAAACTTCCTACCCATAGTCGACATTCCTGTGATAGTGGCAATCAAGTCCTCATTGACCTCCACTTCCAAACCTTTAATCTTTAACTTACTATTATGCCAGAAAGAGACAAATTGCTCTGAGGCATTTGGGTCATGCCCATGTAATCTCTCCAAGAATGGAGTGAAATTCCCATGGCTCAAAATACTCCAAAGTTTCTTCTTCCTTCGAATGTCACCACAAGAGTGCAACTTGATTCAACTCCTGTCACCACCCATTGCAACTGCCACAAAAATCCCAAGACCCTTGCAAAAACAACTCAATTGAAGACCAGAGAGCCAAAAGCTACCCACAAAGCGTGCAAACAAAAAGTAGGTACTAGGCCATAAATGTTTCAACACCTCATCCCATGCCATCATTCCTTAATAAACTCCTAGCTTTCTCGGGAAGGATAGATCCCTCCTCCCATGAATGAAATTCATTTAGGCTGATAGCCTCATTGGAAAAAAAATCTACCAATGATTTTCCTTCTTAGTAGACATGAGAGACTTAGGTCTCATCACAAGATTGCAACATAATTATCGTATCCTTGATAAGATGGTCGATGTTCCAGCTCAGAGGATGGGTGCCACATAGATGATTTATGATGTTCATGGAATCGCCTTCCACCCAAAGTTTGGAGTGCCCTTTGCTAATGTCATACTTAACACTTATGAACATAGCCTCTGCCTTTGCACAATGATTGGTCTGAGTATGCAATGGGAGTGCCACCACGCCAAGTCCAAATTATAGTTATAGTGACTTCAAAAATTAATTAAAAAAATATGTAACAAAAAATTATGAAAAAATATCCTTGTCCTAGATATTAATGTTAAAAATCTATATTTTAAAAATTAGAATTTCATCCTTTCTAGAAAAAATTTATGTTGGACGACATAAATGTTACTTTTTGAAAATGTTTTTTTCTATTTAAACCTAGTTATTAAAGGAGATGTTGAAATATTCATGATTTATTCATAAAATTAAAAGAAAAATAATCTACACATAAATTACCACAAATCACTAGTTCGCATCATTTTCAAATTCTAATGATTTATCTATTGTAGGTTTCAAAAGGTGAAGATTCAGTTAAAAATATTGATATAAATGCCCATCTTGTCCAAAATGTGGAACTCATTATTGTGAGATTACCTCTTGCTCATTCATAAAATTGTGCACCTACACAATTGGGATGATAGCTTGCCCTACATATATCATGACTACAATAGAGTTCTTCATAGTTATACAAGGCATAATCCTTTTGAGACATGTCTTAGGTTCTAACTAGTGATCCCCCTTGACATATCCTATCATGTATTGAAATAAAAAGGTAAACACCATAATTAAATATTAACAATGTAGTGATTTAATCCAATTACAATGCATGATTAAGCCAATAAATTTATATTTATTGAAACAATGGAAAGACACTATAAATAATTAGTAAAACTGTACATTGAAACCATATAGACACCAAATACACGTGGATAAGCCCTTGTAGGAAATGGCTCCACCCTAATGAGATTCAAGATTTTATTATTCCAAACAACACAATACAATAATACAGTTCATTTATCCCTAATATAGGAGTATTTACAATAAAGAACACTACTATCTACTATCCTATTCCTATAATATATAAAATTTTGAAACAAGAAATGATCAAGTGGTATCCAAAAGAATGAGTCAAATCCATTATCCATGGAAAGAATGTAACACCTATATGGTCATGGTCAAGCATCTCAAAAGAGTAATTGAATCCTCTTGCATCTCTTACACCCTTCTTATATGTCACAAATATCATAGATTATTTCATTAAATACTAGGTGCTCAATGAGGGGATTTAATGTTTATGTCATAAACATCAAATTGAGAAGATGCTTTGTAACTCCCAATTTTGATATGTTTAATGTAACCCCCTTATTCAATGCCTTCTTATACAATATCCCAAGTATCCTAGATAATAAATAATGTCCCCGCCCACACATAGGTGTTCCATTTATGCCAATCTAACTATAATAGATGAGATCATGGACACAATGACACATAATTGTATCAACACACATCAACTATTTTGTATAGTCTAAACTAGATAGTATGTTGATCAAAGTAGTAAAATTTATGGTAACTTCTCACATGGTTTCCTTACCTCAACATCAATGTAGCGAGGACCATTTTTTCTAAAGAATAGGTGAATAATCCAAGTAGCACCTTACATGTAACCTTAGTTTTTCAGATTTCTTCTAATGGCACTTAAATATTCATACTTGAATATATAATGTGGCCTTGCTTGTGGTTACACATGTAATGATTAGTTAATGACTATTTAATAACCATAGGTTTTTGACACATGACAATCTTGGTGACACACATTCCTTTGATACAACTAGGTTTCTCATCAAACAATGAGCATCATGTAGGTTCAACACCTATTGATACCTTGTGTATATGATAGTGTGTACCATATGCACGTGACACATGTCAACATATTATTAATGACTACCCAATGAACCACTTGTATAAATACCTATAAGTGTACAAGGTATAGGAAATGAGTGACCAATTGTTAAATTTAACAAGTTGAGAGAGAAATTTTGATAATCATGTAAGTATTGGTGGAAAAATATACAATGGGTAAAAAGCAATAATAGTAAATTTATATGTTGCTATGAGTAATGATGTATGAGTAATGATGTTAAGAATAAATATAGATATATAATACTAAAATCTATGCTGCTAGGTGTGTTTAATATTCACTTTATCATTACTATGTGACTGTGTTATGTGTGAATGATAATGGTTAGTGTTCATATGTTTTTATTGAAATTTTTTTTGGTGGTTGTGTATTGTTAGTTGTGTGAAAGTTGGGGCATGACATACAAGGTATAGGAAATGAATGACCAAACCAACATATTTGTTGTATACATGTCATTGTACATATCTTCTTCAACATAACATTTTCATTTTTAAGAATTCAATGTCTATACAATGTGTATTTAATTCTATCTTAGGGTCTCATTTATGCATTTTGTAAACTTGTAGATTATCACCTAATTATATGTTTCCCCTCTAATCCACATAGGAATTAGATCATATTTATTATGCTTTCCTTGTCACTGTGAGAAACACTAGGAGCATCTCATCACCTTGAGTTTATGCACTTACATGATTATCCCACACCCATTGTTTCACATGCTTACTATGACTACATGATGTTAGATGTTGATACACCTTACATATTTATTGTGCTTACATTACCAATTTTATGTGATTGATTGCTTCACATGATGTTATAATTAATGATTAGTATATTTCTGATGTGTATTTTATTACATTGTCTATTATTACACATGTGATGTACCTTATATGATTACTACATGCTTGATATGTTTATATGAATATCAAATAGCTATCCTTGACTTATCATTTTCCTTTATCAAGGATAAACTTTTTATAATGCCCCAATGATTATCTTAAACTTATGTGTTCATACGATTATCATACAATGATATCTTTTGCTAAATAGCATGATTTATCATGCTTATTTATATTCTCATCTCCTCTAATTCCTTGCATCACATATATGCAACCAATTAGAGGGAAATACATTATCTCTAACATCTATCATAGTTTTGATAATAATAATGTAGATATGATCATTTTTCGGTACCAAAAAAATCTTAATAACAATATTTAGATAAAATATATTTACATAGTTAGAGACCTTTTATTGTGCTATCTATAGACTCAAATCTTCTTCTGTGTCTATATGGACATGTTTGACACCTCATCCATATCCAAATAGAATTATTTTACATTCATCCATAAAGTCAGAGCCCCTTTTATAATATATCAATAAAGTTAGATCCTTATAACACAATTAAATATTTTTATCACTTTATGTAATATGTGAAATATCTAACCCTACTCTTTTAGTTTTTTTAAAAATATTTTAGCAAGTTGTGATTTATGATCACTATTAAATGCTTGACAAGCATTATTCATTGTAAAAAATATGCTCACAACTCTTTGTGATGGAGCAATCATTGAGATGGAAAATGCACATGATCTACATCATGAATTGTTATCTTATATGGATATACTTTGAGTGTTAGAAAAATATTTAATTTCCATGTTGGTTTTATAATTTTACTTTAACATGCATTTCCACATAGCTCACATGCAAGTCAAAGTGAGGAAAAAAAATATGGTGAAAACCACACCCATGTCCTTTTCCCTTATGTTTTAGGTCCATTATGATTAGACTTTTTTCTTAATTAGATCAACTAGTGTGTAAAATTATAATTTTCACCTTGAAGTTGGCAAATGGATTTATCAACTCTCGCTCTTTGTATCACTCATTCCCATACATTCATTTCATGCCTTAATTTCACCACTCATTGACTTGGCTTGGGTTTGAATGTGCAAAAGTAATCTACATCAACTATGTGCTTGAGGATCTAAACAAAACATTTCTAAAATTAAAATTAAAATTCAAAAAATTATTGCCTTTTAGAATAGCTATAATGAGCATAATAGATTTGAAATTGCACTAAATTACATGTGAGGGTGGTTTTCTAAAGACTAACCCTAATTAAATGATTCATTAAGGACAAGAAAAGAATAATGGGATCACATAAAGATTCAATTTAAAATAGGATAAGAAGAGACTTTACATCAACATAACATCATATTAGGATCAAGGCATGCTTGCTTGTTGACCTCAATATTTTTGCTCAAAATTGTAAAGTCATTTTGTAAGAACATAATTTTCACAATTTGACAGATTCTTTAAAAATTATTTGTAAACATCACCATCCTTATTGAATTTAAATCTCAAATAGCAAGGTGAAACAAGTTAAAAACTACAAGGATTTAATGAGAGATAATATTTCTATAGTCCATATTACTGATTAATAATGCTTCAAGATGTTAATTGTGAAAGAATTTTACATCAATATTTTGGATCACTAGAGGAGGATTTATTTGATCATCCCTATGAGTTTAAGGTGTTCATATCCACATATTAGTTTTAAGTCCACACATGCAAGTATCAAGTCCATACACCCAGATCTAAACCCATGCAATACATATTTAAAGTTCCAAACCAATGACAAAGCACAAACTTCTAAAACCTTGACACACATATTTCTAGCACCTAAACAAAGCCATCTAAAAAAAAACTAAAGCTAAGTACTTTACAATTAATTTATTCAAATTCTCACATTTAATTGAACATTTAATCTTTATAAATCTTAAGTATCAAACCTAACTATTTAATATAGGTTAATTGTTTACTATTTTGTTACATTTTTAATTAACCTAAATTAAGTTTATGTAGAAGTTATTTTCCCTCTCCAATATTATGCATTAATAAATATATTATATTAATTTTAATTATAATATTTTTTAATATAATATTTCTATAAATTTATAATTTTCTAATTTAATTTATATGTTGTACGAGGTGTATAACTATCATAATTTTAATTTTAGAATATAAGACTTTGTTATTAAGTTAACTCTCTAAAATAAATAAAAATATTTTACAAATCAATCAAATGATGTGAAAATTTATTATTACATAAAGATATATTTTTTTTAATAGTGTAATGGTGAAAATTATATAATTTGTAATTTTCTTCTTCATTCTAATTTACTTTGGCTAGGTCATCCTTTTAAGTGATAACAAGTGTACAATTGATGTGATTTTAGCTAAACGTTGGTCATAATTTGAATTGTGATTATTATCATCTTTCACTCACTCCTAGGAATCAATTTTGTTTGTAGATCTACTAATTTCCTATTCTAGGTTAGATCCACATTTATGAAAGTGATTTTGGGTCACTTTCACATTTATAAAATAACCTCGTAGTCTTTAAAATTTAAATTCAATTTCTGGCTTACTTATTTTTCCTTCACCTAGTTTTTGTGTGCTAACTTGATGCATAAAATATTTCATTTGACACTTGGGATGTTCTATAAAAATATTAACCCTAATTTAGATATTATCTAATGAACACATGGAGTGAACACCTTCCAGTACATGCTACAATCTAAAAAAAATCATTAGTGATATCAAGACTACATCAACATTCTAAGACATTGTATGAATGCTCATTGTCCTTGATCTTGCTTAAAACTATTAATTTGACATACTTACAAGGGTTTGGTACAAATGAAAAAATTATTCTTGTCATGTACAAAATCTTGAGCACAAACCTTTTTATGTGAAAATTAGATTGAGGACTTCAAGATAAGTCAAAATTAAACATTTAGAAATTAGTAGATACAAGGCCTTTGGGCTTCATTCAAATTTAGACTAATGATTTTTTTTGTAATTTTAGAAATAATCCTTATAAGGAATAATAATTTTATTAATTCTAATGCATACATCTAACAAGTCTTAAGTTTCTTCAATAATGACAAATCATCTTAAGACACTATGTGTAATCATATTCCACGTTGAATCAAAAGATAAGTACTTGTATTTGTTATTGAAAATTTTAAGCATTAAATTTAATATATTTATCATTCCCAACTCTTATTCCTTTGATATTTAATGTTAATGATGATTGATTAATTTATCATAAATGATTTATGTAGAGAAGTAGTTTATTTATTTACAAATAGATAGTTTAAATATTAATCATATATAAATACATGTTTTTATTTTCAATTTGTTATTGTTATTATCATTCCTTTCTTTCTTATCTTTATCATCAATATTTTAACTCTTTGAATTATGATATTGTGGAGGAAAATAACAAACCTTCACCAATATCCTAAGTTATTAAATTAGATGTGGTAATTAAATGTAATTAATAACCTAGAGTATTGAATTGAGATAGTAAATAGAAAACAAACAAGCATACTTTTTAAAATGATAAAAAGGGACCAGGACTACTTAGCTTTAAATGTAGTTTGATGTCATTGAATTGCAAACTATCATTTTGTGATCCAAAATGAAACTTTGATATCAGATATGGCTCAATAATACTCTAACAAATAAGGAACAAAACTTTATTTTTAATTAGGGCATAAACATTGTACAAAATTGATCTAGTTCAAATTTGTGGCTCAAAATATAATCTTGTGCACAAAATCAAGTAGTGTTGGGTAAAATTGATATGTTAAGAACTCTACAATTTAAAACCACATTGCATCACCTCATTATCTAGAATTGTAATAAGGAATTGATGGTGTTAACAAATAGCTTTGAAGAAATTTCTAAGTGAGGGTCACATTCTATTTAGTCAAGCCCTTAAATTGACTGATTCATTGACTCGTGAGTAAAAGATTGAAGATAACAAACAACTATACAATATACTTATTTATTGTTATTGTAGATGTTTATGTAATGCTTTTTTGAATGATCTACCTTATTGCGTGTAAGAAGAGTCCAATGTTTCATAAATCCTTGATATCTAAAAAATAAATTAGGATTTGTCCTTTTGAACAACCCTAAAACAATTTGAAATATTTTACATTTAAGCAGGTGGGTAATAACTAATAAGAATAGGAAACTAAACCAATTTCAAAAACTAAATTTAAAAGTATAGGTCAATTTTCCATTACGAAATTGAACTAGGGTGGGGAATAAGTAATTTGTAAGTCAAATCTTGATTCTTGGGTAATAACTAATAAGAAGAGGAAACTAAACCAATTTCAAAAACTAAATTTAAAAGTATAGGTCAATTTTCCATTATGAAATTGAACTAGGGTGGGGAATAAGTAATTTGTAAGTCAAATCTTGATTCTTGAGATATGGTAAGCTGGGATTAGTCTTGGCTTGTGTGTTTTACTAATTTTCCATAAAAATTATGCCAATTGTATGCAAAGTATGAAAATTTCACTATTACAAAAATATCTAGTTGTAGGGAAAGAAAACTCACCTTATGTTTAATTTAGATAATTTGATCTAATGATTAAACCCTAAATTAAGATTATTGGTTAAGGTTATTGGTTAAGGTTGACTAGTGTGGACTTAAATGTTGAATAATTTGGGACAAAGATATGTTGGAATGATTTAAATAGATTATAACTTACTTATAATTTAATGTAATGATGAATTTGACTACTGATATGCTATGACGAATATTTACAAACTACAAAATTGATATTGGATTAACGAACAAAGACTTGCAATGAATGAATCTCAAGTTTTCTAGATGTTTGGATGTGATGACAACCTTGCTTGAATCCAACAATCTTCAAACGTGACCAACAAAGATTCAGTTCCTCATCGTATAATTACACAACCACTGACGATATAAGCAAAGAACCACCACCAAAATGCTAGTTCATGCCTCATTCCAAGAAAGAAACAAACATGAGTGAAAGTAAATAAAGTTTCACTGCTTAATATTCTCCGCAAAACACCTTTAGCCAATCGACTGATTCAAAGTTTCCAAGGTAAATAAGAAAATGAAAAAAAAACAAATGTTACTAAATCCAAATTTGTGCAATAGACGATCACACAGATGGTTGAGCCTCTACCAAATTCTACCGCTACGTTCTTCCTATTCTATTTCCTTGCGCGCTGTCCACATTGCTTTCTTGCCATTCATTCGATGTTCTTTATAGGTCTCCTTTACTTGGCCACAGTTTGCCCTTTCTTTCAACTGTTGAATCGGCCCATGCTCTAAGCCATCCCTCTCTTTAGTGGCAACAACTTCTCTCTTGAGAAACCATCAACCATTCTTCTTCTGCACCACCGTTCGACTCCTTCTTGTACCAACTCTTCAACGATTCAATGTCACTCTCAACTTCATTAGTAAACAATTCTGTTTTTGTTTCTCACTGGCAAAACTCCACGCCTCCCCTGCACACAGGCTGAAAGCTATTCTTCCAAACACAACTGAAAAGTTTCCCTCTTTTCTTTTCTTCTTTTGAATCGTGCCTCCTTGACACCTGATTTCCTTTGTACAGGCAACACTGTTCAACTGCTCAGCCGTGGCTAATTACCCAGCTTCCCTCTACAATCGTTCCAACCACCAAGCATATCATGTAAGGAGAAAGCAAGGTTTTCAATTCTTGCTGCCACACCACTTGTCCAAAGATTAACCCAAGCAAAAAAAAACTAAAGCCAAAACACAAATCAAAATATTCCAAACCAAAATAGGTGATGCAAGGTGTGAAAATGTGATGCCTAAATGTGATGACCCTGCACTAGGCTCCGCAGGGGACAAAAATTGCATGTGCTCCTGCACATGATATCGTAAATCCACAATCAACTCTTCTTTTCTTTCGCTTTTAGTAACATCTTACTGGCACTGCTGCCATGTTCCTCCAATACTGTGGTCCATTACTCAAATCTTCACTCTCGAAAACATAACCCCCATTCATCATCTTCCTTCTATTTTTCTGCATCCAGTCATTAGCAAGGAAAATAAAGATTTCCATGTCTTCTAGTTTACTCACTACATACATCTGCGTATCAACCCCTATCTCAGCTACACATACTACCTCATTTCCACTTTCTACCACCTCACCTAACACCTTTTCCAGTCATACTTCCTCCATGGCCAACTGCTGCAACAAGATATTATTATCAGCTTCATTATTTACACCCCAACTCACAATATTTTTTTCCAAAATTTGCCTCTTTCACAACAACAATCTCTTGATCCTCAGCTATAACCTCCATCTGCACATTTGGCACTGCCCATTCTGTCTGTGTGCCTTTAAGCTTATTATTCCACTCCTGTTTGACTGCTACATATCTTGTCCATAAATCCTCTTCTTTGTAGTCAGTTGCTGCTTCTTTTTCCATATCCATGTCTGCAATGTCTTCCTCATACTCTTGTTTGTCTTCTCTATTTTTGACTATTGCTGCTCCAATATAATTAGGCTTCTTGTTGCATTCTTATTCAATCTTCTCCTTGTGCCCTCTTCATCATGAAATTATTTGTCTTCTATTGCTGTCCCAATATCTCCTTCCGGTCCTTCATCTTTTCGTACTCTCATATTTGCTACACACTCTTGCCTTTGGGTGATCTTCTCTAATTCCTCATTCATAGCCATTTTAAATTTGCTTTTTCCCCTTCCATCCATCTCAATCTTCCTGTGTTTACTTTCTTTTCTCTTCTGATGTTTACTTCTTCTCCCACCTTTCTCATCTATCATTCTCCGCATATCCATATCACATTCATAAATTTCATTCAAAGCCTCAAAATCATCATCATCATAATCAGATAACTGACCTTTTACCTTGCTTGAACTATGCTCCGTCTTCTCAAATGCTGCTACTCGTCCTTGGTCTTTATCCTCTTTTTCATCCTTTACCATGAATCCTTGTTCGTGGGGTTGGTTCTTTTCTTCATGTTCCCAACTCTTGAGCATTGTCTTCTCAACAATACAATTGTTTGCTGCTACTTGCTTTACCACCCATACTTTATTATTGGACTGCTGTCCCTTCATCACTGCACTTGTGCTTCTCAATCCATGCTCTGTTTTCAACTTCAAATCATCTTCTCTAGGCCTCCTTGCTGGCCATTTCTTCCCAAATTTTGGTGTCCTCTTGAATCCCTTCATAACTTTCCTCTTTTCATGATTTCCAATTTCACTTTGAACCTTTGTTTGCTACCCCATATCAATAGGTTTCCTTTGCCAACTAGGCACCTTGTATCCATGATCTTTTGTAAGATGCGAAAGCTTCATCTCCCTTTCCTCCCTATTCATTTGTAATCCAACATTATTGTTTCTACCTACTTGGCCAAAACCATTACTTGCACTCACATTTACAGGATCAATGCCCTGCTGCTTGGATTTGCTCTCATCTCTGACCTCTTTGTTTACCTCTTTCCCTTTGTGGGCTTCTTTGCTTTCATCTGCAACAACTTCTAGGGCATCTTGAAATTCTAAGGTATCTTCAACGTTTTCATTATCATCTTATAACACTATAATACCATTCTCGTATTCATATTTGAGTTTGTTGTATTGTACTTCTTCCTAACAAACTGCTGCAAACTGCCCTTGCATATTGACTCCACCAACTGCTACAACTCTGTTTCTTATTCTCTCATCTTCACCTCTTCTTATGGGTGCTCTTCTAGACCCTTCTCTTAACAATTCCAAGGTCTCATTCTTGACCTCCCTTATAATGCTCTTCATATCTGCATATACATACTCAAATACAACATTTGCCAATAAAATAAGAGACCACAATGTCTCCATAAGTGCCTCCTTCATGGCCACTTTCCTCTTCTCTTTACCCTCTTCTCCAAATGCTTCTTCTTGCACTTCTTTGGTGTTCCACTTCTTGACTTTTTCCATTATCTCCACAACGAGAACTTCCTTGACCTCTTCTGGTCCATGTTGCTCGATAGGCAACTCTCTGTCCCAATCTCTCTGGGATCCACTCATACTCTTATCCTCCCTTCTTAAGGCATCCATATCTTACCTTCTTTTCTTCACAATCTCCTTCACAGGCTACATTACTTTCTCTGTCATTGGCCAAACCCAAACATAATCTTGGCTTCTTTCTTCAAGCCATTGCTTATATTTTTCTACATCCCTTCTCAACTCTGCTAATTCTTTTTCAAATTCTACATCTTGCTCCTTCTTGATTTCTTTCCTCTTGTCTCTCTTTGTGAGACTTTCTTTCCCAGTTTGCTTTTGCATCTTCTAATCTTCTGACACCTCACTTAAGGCTTCTTTCTTTTCCACTTTGCCCAATCTTTTGGTGCCACTCCTTTTCTGTTACCTCATCAATCTGCAACACACAAAATACTACAATCTCATCTTTCAACAAGAACCAATATCACCCTCTATATTCTTTGCCCAGATCTTGTGGCATCTGTCAATTTGCAACACACACACTTCCCAAAAATTTATGAATACCCAAACAACAATGCCCATCAAAAATAAAATAAAATTCAAGAACACACTTAGTGTCCCCTGCTCAGATCTGATCTTTTGGGCTCTAATACCAAATGATGATAGCCTTGCTTGAATCCAGCAATCTTCAACTATGACAAACAAAGATTCAGTCCCTCATCGTACAAATTATACAACCACTAGCGATAGAAGAATAGAACAACCACCAAAATGCTATTTCATGCCTTATTCCAAGAAAGAAACAAACATGAGTGAAAGTAAATAAAGTTTCAGTGCTTAATATTTTGCGCAAAACACCTTTAGCCAATCGACTCATTCAAAGTTTCCAAGGTACATAAGAAAATGAAAACAAAACAAATGTTACTAAATCCAAATTTGTGCAATAGCCAATCACACAGATGGTTGAGCCTATGCCAAATTCTACCGCTGCATTCTTCCTGTTCTATTTCCTTGTGCGTTGTCCACACTGCTTTCTTACCATTCATTCGATGTTCTCTATAGGTCTCCTTTACTCGACCACAGTTCGCCCTTTCTTTCAACAGTTGAATCGGCCCATGCTCTAAGCCGTCCCTCTCTTTAGTGGCAACAACTTCTCTCTTGAGAAACCATCAACCATTCTTCTTCTACACCACTGTTCGGCTCCTTGCACCAACTATTCAACAGTTCGATGTCACTCTCAACTTCATCAGTAACTAATTTTGTTTTTGTTTCTCACAAGCAAAACTCCACACCTGTCCTGCACACAGGTTGAAAACCATTCTTCCAAACACTCAACTGAAACGTTGCTCTCTTTTCTTTACTTATTTTGAATCGTGCCTCCATGACAACCGATTTCCTTTGTATAGGCAATACTGTTCAACTGCTCAGCCATGGCCAATTACCCAGCCTCCCTCTACAACCGTTCCAACCACCAAGAATATCGTGTAAGGAGAAAGCAAGGTTTTCAATTCTTGTGTCCAAATATTAACCCAAGCAAAACAAACTAAAGCCAAAACACAAATCAAAATGTTCCAAACCAAAAATAGGCGATGCAAGGTGTGAAAATGTGATGCCTAAACGTGATCTGCCCCTGATGAGATTGCTCTTGGATATAGTCTGATTGATGGGATTGTCTCATGTGCATACGATTTTTATGCTTTGTTGAGTTTGCATTGCAAAACTTGTTTTGCCACTGAGTGTGCTAGCATTTGAGAAAGTGTGGTGATAAAGCGCACAATTAGGGGATTTCTATGCATAAAGGAAAGAGTGTCCAACCTCTTTTACTATAGTTTATAGCATTAATCAATCAATCAATCAGTCAATAGCATATGTTGTTTCGTGGGTTCCATAGACTGGCTGGTCTCGTGGACATTATTAAAATCAATCAATCAATCAATCAATAGTATATGTTGATTTGGCAAAATTAGAATATAGAAAAGTTGATAATGGATGTTGATTTGCTAATTGTTATGTTTGATTTAAATTGAGATTGAGTTGTGAATTGATTCTTTATGAGTGTGTGATTGACTTAGTGTATGCTCCATACTCTTTATCAACAATATTCTAAAATGTAAAATTGTACACATAATTTGAAACTTTTAACACATATATTAACAAGTCATGACCATATCCAAAGTTGTTGATCTTGGAAGAAATAAATTTAAAATTTAAATAAGAGTGGTCAGATTATGCCCATAACTTTATCTAAACTAATAAAGTATGATCTAACCTAAAAAAATAAAAAAAAATATTTTAAATCTTATAATTTAATATAATAAAAATTTGAGTCGAACAAATTAAATACTAAACTATACATTACTAACATCCACACAATAGCCAATAATGACATAATGTGATGGTTAAGTTGTGGTGTAGGTTCAAACCCCTATGAAGTGATATTGTTGAGTATTCAAGTTGGGGATGAAGTGACCTCCCCAGTTCATAGCTTTGATCAAAAGCATTTGCCCTATAATTAAAAAAAAAAACAAAAAAAACAAAATATAAAGATAAAAAATTGAGAAATCCCCAAAATTTTCTCCCCTCCACAAATAAAAACTGCCGAACTATGTCCAAAAATTTAAACTTCAGTTTTAAGGGTTAGTCTCAACCAACGAACCATCTAACTAAATTGAAAAACAAAGTGATAATTCATAATAACCTTTCCTAAGCGACTAAACATCTGAGGCAAATACTGCACTGTGGAGCCTATCTATAAAATAATGTTGCAATTGGAAAATTGCCTGCGGAGGAACGGCAGGGACTACTACTGAGCACCCAGCAGGTAAACGTGTTACATCATTTATAATGGACGAGAGAAGCCTTTCTCAAGTGCAAGAGGCCTAAGTCCAACCGAACCTCAGTTCTTTATACATAAATAACATATAAATCTCGTTTCAGAGTTCCAAGGAGGTCTCATAAATGCCTCAGGCTCCAAACCCACGAAGTGGTCCCTAGATTAAGTAAAGAACAATTTGGAGCCCGACAATGTAAATGATTCCCTGGACTTCTACATACGTGTGTCCCCCTTTCAGAGCCTCAATAGACGAGCTTATAACACAGGTCTTGAAATCCAGATCTCAGAGAAAACAGGTATCAAGTGGGAGATATTGACATAAAATGTGAAGATCTGAACTCAGTTTTAGGCTTTGGCATTGTATTAAAACTCTCACTCAAATGGACGAGGAAGAAGAACGAGAGAAGTTTTTGGAGCAACAACAAGATAATGGGAACAACGATAATGCGGCTCAGATCAAGGCTGAAAGGGCCGGTTTTGAGATGGACGCAGAATTGCAGAGCATACGTGGAAGCAGAGGCAGAAGAAGAAGAAGAATAGACCTTGCATCCATTGATAAGAGGTATTGGTATGCCTTAGCTCTCCCAGCGTTGTTCCTTACTATATATTTTTCTACCAATTTAAACACCTGGTTTGGTTCCACATCTGATCTCAAGGTCCAGTTTGCTCCTGACCAACCTAAAGAGGCAGAATTGAGGGCTCTGTATTTGCTGCACAAACAGCAGCAGGGCCTTCTGAAACTTTGGAATTATTATAACAACATGACTTTATCGACACCCAATTCCACGCATTTAATAACCAATGCCTCTTCTAGTAACTCCTCAAATGCGTCTTCTAATAACACTTCCCCTGCCCCAATACCGCCTTTCAATGCCACTTCCAATGTGCCTTCTTCCCCTAATGTCGGCTCTGAGAATAGTGCTGCATTGAACCCAAGCTTTTTATCCGGAGCTTTTGCCACGGAATTACTGGCTCAGATTAGGCTAAATCAGGAGCTTCAACAGACTTTATTGTCACCTTATCGGTCTGGGAATGGATCAGATTCAGAGCAATCCGGTGTTGATTCACCTCTCAATTACTACGGTGATAACAACAACAGATGCAAGCCACTAAGCCTCAATCCAGAAAGGAAGACAATTAAGTGGAAACCACAAAAGGATCGGTATCTCGTAGCAATTTGCTTATCTGGCCAAATGTCAAACCATCTGATTTGTCTGGAGAAGCACATGTTCTTTGCAGCCTTGCTCGACCGAATTCTTGTTCTCCCTAGCCCTAAATTTGATTACCAGTATGAACATGTCTTGGATATTCAGCACATGACCGACTGTTTGGGAAGCAATACTGTGATCACATTTGAGGAGTTCTCTAATAGAAAGAAGGAGCATTTACACATTAATAGATTGATTTGCTACATGGCTACACCACCTTGTTTTATGGATGATGATCACATGAAGAAATTTAAAGCAGTAGGGTGGTCTGTTTTAAAAACAGAGGTTGCTTGGCCTGATGATGCTCGTCGGAAAGGCTATCCCTCACATCCACATGCCGAAGACATTGTGAAAAGGTTTTCTGTTAATGATGAAGTTATCGGAATTGGTGATGTTTTCTTTGCAGATGTTGAGGAGAAATGGGTAATGCAGCCAGCTGGTCCCCTTGCACACCATTGCAAGACAATTATCAGGCCGAATCGTCTCATTGTTTTGACTGCACAGCGATTTGTGCAAACTTTTCTAGGAGGGAATTTTATAGCTCTGCATTTTCGCCGATACGGGTTTCTACAATTCTGGTCAGTAACTCAATTTTTGAATAGCTCTTAATTGAAAACTATGCTTAATATTTAGTATTAGACGAAAATCAGCAACATGTAACAATTAGATCCTGATCTTTTTGTAGACAATGAATTCATTTTATTGGTGAGTGCCTTAGCATCAAAATCTTGAATTATCAGACATTTTCAACTCCTGCATGATGGACAATGTAAACTTTTCTCTGTTGTTTCTACTACATCATAAAGTAAGAATATTTTCATTGATTTGTTTCCATTAGCATTTCTGGTAGTATTTTACTCAGTTGTATATTTTCTTTGGATAAGAATATTAAATGTTGCATCTTTAATATTCTTATTCATTTCTTTTGTGTTAGATTGCAGGAAGATGCTTTTAGTTTTTGGTTTCCAAGCACCTTTTACTATAAAGTTCACAGGAAAAAACACTTAATTGAAGGCATACCCACAATAGATTTGTTTATTGGAAACAAACTTGCCCCAGAGTGGAACGTTTTTAAATTTTAAAGGACAGGCATTTGAAAAGCAAAGAAAGAGCAGGATGAATTCACTGTATTGCCATTTACAATCATATGCTTGTCAGTTTATTCATTTACTTTTTTGATTAATTAGCTGTGGGTTCTATAGGGGTCCACAGCCACAAGATAAAGCTAAACGAAGGCTAAAAGCATATGAACCAATACAAAGCTGGATAAAATTACCCCATCTATCTGTTAGGCTTCTTACCACCAGATCTCAGAAGTATATAAGAATAATTCTTTCTATTGCCTGATTACTTATTCGAAACCAAAGTCCAATCCATCCCTACTGATATTTCCATTTCTTTCCACTTCAATGACCTAAGAATCTGTTGCTACTCCCCACAAGGGAGCCTTACCTTATTCAGCCTAATGTGGGGATCCAAGGATACATTCCCAGCAAACACTGGAGGCTGGCTTGCAGCCTCCACAGCACTAGTTGAAGGGGATGAAGGAAAAATTTAATCCAGCGAAGGAGTCACCCAAGTTAACTTCTCAGTAGGAATCAAAGAGGGAATTAAAGAAGCCCTTTGGCAGGACTCTTTAACCTTGGTAGCCAACTTCAAAGGCTTAGAGGGAATAAGAGACTCACTCAAAGACCCAGGACAGATAAATGATGGTGTTGAGCATCTCTCCACCATGATGCTTGGCTAGAAGATCTATGTTCAAGACTAAAACAATCGGCAGCAACATAGAACTTGCAACAATGGAAAGCAAGACCCTCATGATCCAAAATTCAAAATGCTACTTTCACATGTGATCCTCCACTTTCAACATGATATTTTTTGGGAGATCTTTGAAAACATCCATCTCAACTTGTATATGGGCAAACATTGTATGTGAGAAAGTAGAAGTCTCCATTTCTAAAGACAAAAATCTCTCAAGGGAGTTACCTATTGCCTCCAAGCAAGAATCAATCCAAAACTGCAGAGGGAGAGGTTTGGAAGCCTAAGCCATATCTGCATCACCTTGAAAGATTCTGTCAAGGGCTTGGTATCTGAACCTGAAGGCTTCATGAGGAGCAAATGCTTCCCCCAGATTATTACCTGATCATTAAGAATAAAATTTCTTTACTTGGGAAATTCAAACACTGCAATAAAAAAGGTTGCACACATTGCTGTAAGTTTTTAGATTGCTTTCCATTTGAGGCTGCTAGTTGCTTGACATCCATTTATGTATTTCAGGGACATCAGGCCACAAGCATTTGAATCTACAGACCAAATCTTTTTTAGAGAATTAAGATTCTCCTTCCAATACTTCATCTTCAAAAACTAAAACAGGGGACATCTTAGAGCATTTGAGGGGTATCAGCACATCCCTGTCTTTAACCTACAAGCCCCTTTATCTCTCAAATTAGTCTCAATAATGCCGCATCTGCAGACACAATAGCACCCGTCTCCTATCCCACAGCAATAGAAGAAAATGACTTATTTGAAAGAGATTTAGCAGGACATCTACCTTACCTGAATTGGCTCTAACTTCCTTTTTGTCTGTGCCACCACAAGAGAAAGAGGGTAGGGAACCATACCACTTAATTGGATTATGTCTGAATGAGACAAAACAGTCCCATTGCAGCCAGAGAATGCCATACTTGCTGTATGACTTGGGGTAATAGGAGCAATATAACAAGTAACCTGAACATGCTTGGAGATCTATCTGATGGGAACCTTGCTCCTTTTGCAAATTAGGGTTTGAAGCACCACGATTATTGTCAAATGGGAAAGACCTATAGACATTGGGGGTTTTTTTCAAAAGCGGTAGGTAATCATTCTATTTGATTTTATTTACATCAGCATTGTGGATTTGATTTGTGCCCTGTTTGGGAACGTTTGGGACCTTTGGGACAAGGACACAATTTCTTCTTGTTTGGGAATGTTTAGGACCTTTGGGACCTTGCTCCTTTTAGCAAATGGGAAAGACCTATAGACATTCGGGGGATTTTTTCAAAAGTGGTAGGTAATCATTCTATTTGATTTCATTTACATCAGCATTGTGGATTTGGTTTGTGCCTTGTTTGGGAATGTTTGGGACCTTTGGGACAAGGACAAAATTTCTTCCTAATTCTCAAAAAAATGATTATGTTAATGTTATTTTTGTAAGTTACTATCCACATTCATGACTCTATGCATAACAACCTTAAAAACATCTTTTTTGTGAAATATAAAATTTGAATTAAGCCCTTTCTCACTTTTAAAAGAGTGACTTAAGGTGTATTCAAATGAGGAGGAATCTTAATTGGTCTTAGGTCAACATTGAACCTGAGTAATTGTAGTAACCCTAGGAGCATATTCACAAAATCCTATGTTCCACCAAGTTTTCAGGACAGGGGGATGTTCTTTCCGGGACAGATTTTTCGAGGCCATTTTTGGGGTGGTAGGTGATCGCATAGGGGATAGCTATATAAAAATACATAATTTTTTAAAAATATAGGGAAATTTCAAATATTCATATGATAACATGGGTAACATTGATAAGGCATTCATCCTATTGACATATACATTATAGAATCCTTAAAGCACAACAATAGAGTTCACATGAGAGTTGAACAAATTAATATTTAATTGCTTCCTTATTTCATTGTCAATGTGTGTATGATATAAAATTAAAAAATGGTAATATTGTATACACCAAGATGCCCAAAGGCTACAATTTTGCACTACAAATGTCAAAATGACAAAGTCACAAAAACATAGTGATAGAAAGTATGAGGCTGCCTCTAATTGGCATCTCCCAACATTGCATCGAAATTAGAGTCCAACTCTGAGTCATTGCCACTATGAGGGGCTGGCTCATCTAATGGAATGCCAACCAATCCCTCCAATGTCTCCTCCTCATCAATTTGGGTGGCATCCTTTGGATCAACAACCCACCATAAAGTTGGAGTTTGCTGATACTGTGAAGTTTGATGATCTTGGAGTCGCAAAGCACTATGCACATCCACCAACTTCTCTGCAAGTCTAGAGGTTAGCCTATTCCTCTTGATAGAGTGAATGAAGTTGTATGTGGACCAATTCCTTTTTGCAATAGAGTAACTAGCAACTTGTGAAAGGAGGTGAATAGCAAGCATCCTCAACTCTGGTGTATCTTTGCAATGCCATGTCCACCATCCAATAGGATGAGCTTGAGCTAATGTAGCTCTATCTTTGCCTCTAGTTTGTTGAATGTTGCACCACGAAGATTAGTAAAGGCAAGCCATTGGGTGCGAAGTAAACTTGACTCCTTAATTGAGTACATCTTTTAAAGGGCCTTTACTAACCCTTCTTTCACCTCTTTGTCATCATAAGGAGGCAACCTACCAGCTTTTGGTGCATAACATTTGAGATTGGGAGCAAAGGCTGCCATATGAAGTAGGGGTATTCATAGTGTTCCATCGCCGCATCACAATGGGCTTAATGTGTTGCTCACATAATCTCAAATTAGGATCCCTGTTACAAATTGCTTGCTTTATTTTCCCAAGCATGCTATCAAATGTCCCATAAATCTCTCCAAGACTAGGAGAGTCTATATCAAAATATCTAATGACATCCACAATAGGTGAAATGAAAGGGAATGTAATGTCCCCTTTTGGTAAATTCTTGGTTTTAGGCCTGTAAAACAATAATAATCACTAAAAACTGATATTAGTAATAACAAGTATCAACTTTACGGTAATATTCAAATTAATACATAAAATATTATAATATTGAGAGCAATACCTCATAGCTAAAACATCATAATAGTTAGATTGATATTTCATAGCATCATTAACATTTGAATTCAAAATATCTTAACGTCATTAATGATTATTCCAAGGCATATTCCTATAGCCAATCATATTAGGAATTCACTTGAAATGTTTGCAAACCGCAATCTCAAGGATAGTTGTCCTTGTATTGCGAGAGCATGGGTGGATCCTTGTCCATCCATCTTAGGGTGGTGTACGTGAGATCTTCAAGCCCAGGAGCACTCATCTGCCTCTTTGCCCATGAACATGGCAGGATCTCAAGTCCACTCCATCTCTCAGTCCACCTTGGAGGCGCTCCATCCTCCTTGACCAAACCTAGAGCACTCATTCGCCTCCCATCCCACGAGCATGGTAGGATCTCCCTTCCATCCATCTTGGGGTGGCGTGCTTGATAAGATGCATGAAGACTGCTTTCCTCAAAAGCCCAGGAGCACTCATATGCCTCCTAGCCCATGACCGTTGCATTTTGGGGTGGCATGCTTGATGAAGGAAAGGCTGGTTCTTCAACACTCGTGAACTTGGAAGGTTGATCGGCCTCCCTATTTGCAAAACACTTCTATAAATTCAAAATAGATTGCTAAAGGAATCTACTATATTAATTGGTAATAAATTATCATTATGCAATTATAATATTATATATATACTCCTAATTTATATTCTCAAACTTACCAATAATATTCTTGCTGAAAACAATATTTATTTCCAACATATATCTTATGTTTCAATTTCTTTTTTCGTTTTTCCAATCTCATTCCTTCATGCCTCTAGCCAATAATTTATTCTCCCCTTTATATCTTCCATGGTGGGGAGAGTTGCATCTTTTCATTAATATTTTTTAATTTTTATCTTGGAAAGGGATACATCCCTTCACTTCCTTAAACCCTTTTTAATAATTAATTTTATGCCTTTTTGTGAATCGCTGCATTAATCAACCTTTCACCAATCCTTTTTAGAATGGCTGAGATTATTATTTTGGACATCGATCTTATTTTTCTTATGGTTGTGATTCCTTTCTTGGCGGGGGCATGACAGTCCGCCCTTCCAAAGATTGCTTGCCCTCAAGCAATGTCAGTTTTGGGTTTGTCATTAAATCAGTTTTGTCAATATGAGGATCCCAAATCAACTTTGGGGTTTTGTAATCCCTAGATTCTCCTTGCAATGTAATTTGCTTTTGCTGTGACACTTTGATATAATTAGGAATTGGAAATTCTAAACCAAGTGATGTTTTCTCTCATTATCTTGGTTATGTCCAACTTTGTACTATAGTGATGTCTTTGAAGTGTTGTTAATGTAATCGCCAAACTGCCAATGTAATCGTTTTAATATCATAAGGTTGATACCATCAGCTAATGTGTGAGGATATTCTTTGGGCTTGTATATTTCCTAATAACCCTCAATAACAAAAACAAGAGTTGGTAACTAGCAAGGTTCGTAATTTAAGACAAGTTTTCTCTCATCCTTAGAGAGAAGAAACAAAAAGACATCTTGCAGCCCCACAATTCTTTCTTCCCTCTTCACCTTACAAGCATCGAATAAGAAACCTTTTTTTATTAAAGTGATGTTTTATCTTGTAATGGTTAATTAGCTTTTAGGATAGACTTTAGGAATCTTCTTTAATAAAGTCATTTTGACTTTAGATATTTTTCCTATGAGTTGTCATCCTTATCCTTTGTGGATAAGATTCACCTTTTTGCTTTATGGGTTGTCAATCTTATCCTATGAGTTGTCATCCTTATCTTTTGTGGATAAGATATTTTTCATCCTTATCCTCTGTGGATAAGATATTTGTAATCCTATATAAGGATGCTTTTGCTTCTTAGTTCTTAACAGATTATTATGAAATCTTGGTTAACTTTCTGTGTGCTGTTTTTGTAATATGGTATGAGAGCTCGGGTTTTGTAAATTCTTGGGATTAATGAGTGCGTGAATTCTACGGACTGTGGCAGTGACAAATTGCACGCAAGAGACATAGAAGAACGTGTCAAAGGAAGTTGTACGGATCGTACAAAGGTTTTTGACAATTACTTTTCAAAAAAATTGTGGGTCTATTTTCTGTAATTTTTTGGTGGATTTTATTTACAAAATTTGTGGGTTTTTTAATAGTTAAAAATCACACAGGGTTTTAAGACCTGTTTTTTGACATTTTTTTAGAAAAGTCATATTTCTTCTAGAATTTCTGTAGCAGATTTTTTCGGAATTTTTGCAAATTTTTCTAGAATTTTTTGCAGATTTTTTCTAGAATTTTTTGCAATTTTTTTCTAGAATTTTTTTGCAGATTTTTTTGGGAATTTTTTGCATTTTTTCTAGAACTTTTTCCTAAAAATTTCAGTGGTTTTTCTAATAGCAGCAAGCTTGTTCGTTTTTTTGTGATTTTGAATTGTGGGAGGGATGGCTTCATTACCCAACATCATCTTGGAAGGTAGTCAGCGTTTTACTGGCACAAATTACAACACCTGGAAGTAGTGCATGCTAACAATCTTCGAGTACCGATGCCTTGAAAAGATTGTCCTTGGTACCACCACTTGGCTAACGGTTGCAGGGAAAGACCAAGACAAGTTTGATGAATGTGACAGAAAATCAGTCATGTTGATCAAATTATCTATGATTGATGCTATGCTTCCTGAAGTCCAAACAAGGACAACTTCAGTTGAGATTTGGAAGCATCTGTGTGACCTTCATGAAACTTCAGATAAAGGTAGGGCCTTCTTTTTGAAGAATATGCTTTTTTCAATCACAATGGATGAGAAAATGTCCTTGCAAGGAGCATTTACTCAAGATCAAGGACATCAAGGATCAGTTGTTAGCCATTGGTTGAAAAATGGAAGAAGAGGACATGGTGGTAATCACATTGAAAAGCTTACCACATGCTTATGAGTATTTCATTGAGATGCTCAATATCATCGCTACAGATGTTGACCTGAAGTTTGAAGAGCTATGCAATAAGCTCTTACAACAAGACAAATGGAAGAAACAGTTTGGTAGCAGCAGTGAAATAGTGAGTGTGGAACAAGCATTTGTAGCCAATGACAAAGGCATGGGAAAATGGTCACACAAGAAAGGACAAGGTCACAACGAGGATGCAACAAAGAATTTGAAAAACATCACATGTCATTATTGTGGTAAGTTGGGTCATATGAAGAAGCACTGCAGAAAGAGGTTGTTTGAATAAAAATCCAACCAAGGAAGGCCTCAATAGAAGGCTCATGTCGCAGAGCATTCAGAAGAGAAGGCATCAACATTCTATGCTTTCATGGCCCGAAGACTGGTAGATTAGTTAGAGTCATCTACATGGTACATCGATTCAGGAGCATCATGTCACTTCACCAATAGGCGAGACTGGTTCACATAGTACACTGCTTGCTTTGATTCAATGATCTTTGGTGGTGGTGAGAAGTACATGGTTGAAGGTAGAGGGATTGTGCAGCTAATCTCTAGAAGAAAAAAATTACTTTTTCTCAATGTGTGCTATGTACCTGGAATGGAGCTCAATCTACTTTCAATAAGTCAGATTATGCGACATAGTCCTAATTTAGATGTCATTTTTAGCAAACATGAATGTAGTATCATTGACAAGGATACCAAGAAGACTATTGCTCTTGGTATAGAAGATCATGGACTGTATAGATTAGTTGAAAATGGATAGGTCAAGAAACATGCATTGGCAGCCAAGAGTGCATCAGCCATTACTACTCTTTGGCATCAACAGTACGAACACCTCAATTTGTCCTACATCTCTCAATTGGCCCAAGAGAACTTGGTAGATGGCATTCCTGACATTCAACAACAGATACAAGGTGTGTGCGGGGCTTGCCAAGTTGGGAAGCAACATAGAACACCCTTTGATGATGGACAATCTTGGAGAGCCAAGAGAGTCCTACAACTGGTTCATGTAGATCTTTGTGGACCAATGTACGCGACATCAGTCACTCGGTGTAGGCATTTTCTTTTGTTTGTGGATGATCTTAGTAGAAAAATTAGGGTATATTTTCTAAAATTAAAATTCAAGGTGTGTAATGAGTTTCGAAAGTTCAAGGCCTTAGTAGAAGAAGGGTCTAGTTGTGCCATAACCACTCTTAGATCTGATAATGGAGGTGAATTCTGTTCTAAAGAGTTCCACAACTTTTGTGCTAAACATGGCATCAAAAGACAGTTTACCACACCCTACACTCCACAACATAATGGAGTAGTTGAGAGACGAAACCGTACTATCACAAAGATGGCTAGATGTATGATGGAGAACAAGAATGTTCCCAAGAAATTTTGGGCTGAGGTAGTAAATACTGCAGTTTATTTGCTCAATAGGTCTCCCACACAGGAATGAAACATCAAACCCTAAAGGAAGCATGGTTTGGGAGGAAACCGACAGTTAGTCGTCATAAGGTTTTTGGTTCTATTGCATATGTCTGGATTCCAAATGAAAAGTGAACCAAACTGGATCCTAAGAGTAAGAAGTTAATGCTTACAGGGTATAGTGAAAATCATAAGGCCTATAGGTTGATTGATGTTGACACTGATCGCTTGACTTTCAGTTGAGATGTGATTGATGAGGAAGCAGGGCCTTTTCCAACATCTTCTATGATCCAGATTATTGATAACTAGTCTATTCTTCCTTAGGATTCAGGTATTCAGCTTCAAGAAGCTCCACTTGAAGGGAGGGATTTAGAGCACGAGGAAATAAACCCAGTTTTTATTGATGATAACCTGGATTAGCATTCAAATGACATAGCAATAGGAAGCCCAAGTAATGATAACCATGCTGATTTGGATGAAAGGGTTTCTACAAAGAGACCTAAGTGGTGGGAAAAAATCATTGGTGATGTTTGAGATGAAGAAATGGTCGAGGGTTGATGATCCAGAGGCAAGAGCAAGCAAAACATAGTTAACTTTGCTCTTATGGCCAATATTTAGGGAGTGTATGAACCACAAGTGTTTGTTGAGGCAAAAGATAAATCTGAATGGGAAAAGGCCATGGAAACTGAACATCAAAGTCTTATGAAAAACAAGACTTGGGATCTTTCAATCTTCTAGACTTGGGATCTTTCAATCTTCCACTAGGGAAGAAACCCGTTGGCTGCAAATGGGTGTACAAACTCAAGTACAAAGTTGATGGTACACTTGACAAGTACAAAGCATAGTTGGTGGTTAAAGGGTTCTCGCAAAGAGAAGGCATTGATTATGAGGAAACCTTTGCTCCTACAACAAAGATGAGCACCATCCGGTTAGTTCTAGCCATGGTAGCACAGTTTGGCTAGAAAGTCCATCAAATGGACGTGAAGAGTGCCTTCCTTGATGGTGACTTAGAGTTAAAAGTGTACATGACTTAGCCTCAGGGTTTTCAAGTTGTAGGAAAGGAGCATTAGGCATGCAAACTAAGAAGGATCCTTATGGCCTGAAGTAGGCACCCAGGGCATGGTACATAAAGATTGATAGGTATTTGGATCAACAGGGATTCCAGCGAAGTCTTTCAAATCCAAATTTATATGTCAAAAGCATAGGCAATGAAATCATCCTTCTAGTCATTTATGTGGATGATATCATCATTATAGGTAGTGAGGCACATTTGATTGAAGAAATCAAATGTAATTTGTGTAAGGCTTTTGACATGACAGACTTAGGCCTCCTACATTATTGCCTAGGTGTAGAGGTTTGGTAAACAGATGGTGGTATTTTTATTTCTCAATCTAAATATGCTTGAAATTTGCTAGACAAGTTCAAAATGACAGAATGCAAAATTTTGTCTACACTTATGGAGAAAGGGTTGAAGCTTTCAGCCAAGCCTTCTCAAAAGTAATCAATGAGTCAGCATTTAGACAACTAGTGGGCAGCCTTATCTATCTTACAACCACTAGACTTGATTTGAGTTATGCTGTGAGTTACATTTCCCGTTTTATGACAACCCCAAAGGCAAAACATTGGGTTGCAGCGAAGTGGGTACTGAGATATGTGAAAGGGACACTTGAATTTGGCATTTTGTATAGCAGAAGCAAAGATCCTAGGCTGGTTGGGTTCACAAATTCAGATTGGGCAGGTTCTGTTGATGACAAGAAGTCCACTTCTGGATATGTTTTCATTCTTGGTACGGGTGTAGTCACATGGACTAGTAAGAAGTAGTAGGTGCTAGCTCTTTCCTCGACAAAAGCAGAGTATCGGGGAATAGTCAAAGCAACATGTGAGGAAGTATGGCTTCGAAGGATGCTTTCAAACATGCAAATGTCTCAAGTAGGGCCTTCACCCTTGTTTTGTGACAATCAAGGGGTGCTAAAGCTTGCCAAGAATCCAATCTTCCACGAGTGTACCAAACATGTGGAGCTTCATTGTCATTTCATTAGGCAACTTGTAGAAGATGGATCAGTGATGTTGCAGTATTGTCCAACTAAAGACCAGATTGCAGGCATTCTTACCAAGTCCTTGAGTCCTGACAAATTTATAAAATTTCGGGATAAACTTGGTGTAGTTAGTAGAATGATCATTAAGGAAGGGTATTAAAGTAAAGTTTTATCTTGTAATGGTCAATTAGCTTTTAGGATAGACTTTAGGAATCTTATTTAATAAAGTCATGTTGGCTTTAGATATTTTTCCTATGAGTTGTCATTCTTATCCTTTGTGGATAAGATTTACTTTTTTGCTTTATGAGTTGTCATCCTTATCTTTTGTGGATAAGATATTTGTCATCCTTATCCTCTGTGGATAAGATATTTGTAATCCTATATAAGGATGCTTTTGCTCCTTATTTCTTAACAGATTATTATGCAATCTTGGTTAACTTTCTATGTGCTGTTTTTGTAATATTTTTCAATCATTTTCTTTTGTAATTTCTTATTTACACTCTTTCAATGTGTTTTCCAAATCATTTTGTTCTGGTCTTAGCTTTGTGTGCCTTTCTTCATGTCCTTGGCTCAATACACTTGTTTCATTAATCTCAGTTTGTAGTTCTACAATTTTTCTTCCTAAATCCACCTTACTAAAATCCCATATTCTCTGATCCTTGACCATTTGGGCCCTTTTATTTTATTTCCTTGACTCACTTTTATCATTTCTATGTTTGGTGTGTAATTCCTCATGTTTCATGTTCAACACTTTTCTTTCATTAACTACAAAATCAAGCTTATTTTGTAGCTCTCCAATTTCTCCTTGCATATTTGTCTCACAAGCAGATTGCATAATGTAGAAGGGGTTGTATTTTATGTGAGTAATAAGTTTCCCACAAGTTGGAATGGTTTTGGGTTCAAGCAGGAATCAAGTTGGTTCATTGCAATTGATGATAATTGAAATTATGTATTTGCATGCTTTTTAGAGAATGTTAGGGGTCAATGCGGGCTCTTTCACTAATGACTGTAATTCTTTATTGGGATGTCTTAGGCTTTACCCATGGTGTTGCTACATGGTAAGTCTTATCCATAGATGTTTTAAGATTCTTTTAGCCTTGAATTTGAGGTTGCTGTTGATTGTAATCACTAATGAGTTAATCAATCTTGATTATCGTCAATTTGTTGAAATTTGGGTGCAATTCATCATGTAATTATCCGAGCTACGGATCAATATATTTCCGATTTATTCCTTATTGGATTGACAAAGGTTGTCATCCAATATTTATATAAAGATGTCAAATTTTGCCAAAAACTTTAAAGATGGTAAAGATGATGCACTTTGGTTTTTTTAAGAGCAATTGATAAACACTAGTATATTGATATGTTTATGATATGAATTAAGAAACCTGATATAAATATTATTTTAATAATAGCAATATACATGTAAATACAACAGTCTCTGATATGTTAATTTAGAACCATGCATTGCTTATACAAGAGGTTAGTTAGATTGCTGTTTCTGAAGTTATCTTTATACTCATGCAAGTTATAATGGATGCTATATCTGAATTTGCTCATTAATTATGCATCTTTAATTGGCTGAATACAGGCTCCTTAGGAGCACTCAAAGCCTGAGTATATATATTCCCTCTTTCCTTGGACAGGTTTTTGATCTCTTTATATAGCTTTTAAGGAGACTTGATATGAGAAGTTGTATCTCCTCATATATGTCATTTAACTAATTGCACCCCTTGAGTATAAGCATTGCCTAGGATGATTAACTGTTGTCTTGTTGTCTTCTACTAATATTGGTCATTTTAATATTAATCCTTTGTCTTAATTAATTATTTATACTTGATCCAACAATGGTTTCTTCAAGTAGCGATAGTAATACAGCCTTTGATGATGCTGGAGTTTGATGGCTTGCATATCCATGGAGGGTGTGATGGAAGTAATTCGTGATGGTTCCTAATATGCTGCGGCAATAACGACACAACGTTTGAAGATGCTTTGACTATTAAAAGAATATTTTCCTTGATACATATAGTTGAACGACAACCTTGATGATTTAGGTGGCTCCCCTTACTTCAATAACATCGATATTATCACAGTAATGAAGGTGCGATAATAGTATTAAATGGAATGCCAAAACTCGTCCAATATAAACCCGTCTACCCTCTTAGAATGATCCACTTTATAGATGATATGGTTCAGGAACTTCATCGGCCCACAATACGATTTTACCAAGAACTCGTTGATCTTCTTGAATAAGCACTCATACAATACATACCAGTGATAGAAATAATTGCATAGATATCAAATACAATTTGAGATTGAGTATTTTGCATCGATCAACATCTATATTAATACTTCTGATTAAATGTCAATATTTAGTATGAGCACCTTCATCGCCCAAAATGGAAGAACAATATACTTGAACATGGTTCCAGAATGAATGTCTACCATTAATCAACTCCATTGAAAATGGGACATTACACATCACCTATATGATTGAAAGAATAAAGTTGCTAAAGAACTACCAAATATGTCAAGCACTATTTATGAGTTGTTGTCCAAATCTTCTAGCTGACTTTACTCAATTTGGTTGGTCACTGGGGAGCATTGGATGCATTGAAGGTTCACAATGGCCTGCTCCTTGTTCAAGAATACAATCATGACTTCGTGGACTTTAATTGGTTGGCTTTTTAAGAGATTGACAGTCTTAGGTCAAGATGATATCGTTGTGCACTTATATCTTGAAATTTGGAAGTAAGATAATGTGGAAATAAATCTAAATCCATCTTTGTATCTAAGTTATGCCTAACCCCATTACAACTAGTGATGGCGACATATGGATTTCTATTTGATAAATGAAAGTCGAGTTATATCATTAGATTATATCATTAACTTTGTTGAGTTGTTAGAGAATGATTGTTTCTTCATTGGGAATCTTATGAGCTAGTAACTTGTATCCAAAAGACCTTGTAGGTCTCATAGCCTTGGTAACTACTTGTCCATGCCTAAAAGCTCTTTCCATCCTTTTTGATGCTACTACTCTTGGGACTCATTCGATAGGCCTTAGAGAATTACTTCTTGGCCATTGTGTTGGAAACAAAGTTCCATCTTTTGAAAGTCTTGATAATATCTTCTTAAGGAATGTAGCCATATGATGCCTAAGACTGTATCCATATCTCCCATATTCACTACATAGAAATCTTCACTTATTTTATATCTTCCCAGGGTGATACTTAGTTGACAAATCATTTGTGTGCAAGGCGTAGTGAATCCATCCTCCATGGATACCTTGAATCCTTCAAAGTTTTCAGTTTCTAGTTTCATTTTTGTCACTAAACATCAATGAAATTGTGGGTGGCACCACTGTCCACTAGGTCAATCACTTTTTGCCCTTTTAGAACACCACGGATTCAAAAGGGGTGATATTTAGGTGCTCCTGAAAGTGTGGCTAAGGCATCACTTGCATTTTCTTCATCATCCTGTTTCCTTTTCTTATTTTAGGTTTCAAATTCTTCTTCACTCATTTCTTCATCCATTACTATTTCCAAGTTGTGTGCTTGTCCTCTTTTTGCACACCTATGTCTTGCCATCCATTTTTCCTTACAACTAAAACACAATCCCTTCTTTTGAAGCTTTGTCCTATCTTCCCATGTGTGTGATCGAGGAGGTAGTGTCCTTGGTTGCTAGTTTCCTTTGTAGCAGGGTTGGTTATGTGACCTTGAAGGCATATTCTTTGAATAGCTCCTTTCTTTTGTTTTTGTGGTTTCTAACCTCAAGGCCTTTTGGATTGCATCTTGAAGAGATGTGGGGTCAAGGGCACTCACCAAACCATAAATTGATTTTGATAGCCCTTTGATAAATAAGTACGTTAGCCTTTTCTCGATAATCCTAGGTACCATGATTGAGATCTATTGAAATTCGACCACATAATCTTTTACTGATCCTTATTGTTTCAATTGGGTTAGTTCTTTGAAGTGCCTTTCAGGATGCTTTTGATCAAATTGATCTATGAGCTTTTGTATAAATTCATCATAGGTTGTTATGTTTTGGTGCCCTTGAGTAATAATACCATGATGCAACCAATTGCGTGCAACCCCTTCCAAATGTAAAATGGAAAATTTGGTAGCATCTTGGTTGGTCATGGGACTAAGGGAGAAATAGGTGTCCAACTTTTGGATCCATGAATGTGCAACGAATTTTCTTGATCCATCAAAGTTGGGGAGAGTCATTTTACTCACCCTTTGGCATAAGTCTTCATTTGGTTGTCTTTTTTCTTTTCTATGTGTATTTTGTTCCCTAGCATCACAATATTCTTCAAATGAGATATTTCTCCTAGTTTTAGGGTCCAGCCTTGAGTAGGCCCCAACATATTCGTCAAAGTCATTAACTGGTGGATTGGTTTCTTCTTCACTTGTTGGTCCTTACCTAGGTTAGAATGAGGATCTTGTTAACCTAGGTGTTGACCCTAGTGGTGATCTATTGTTATTCTTCGAGTGATTAGAGTTGACATCCCTCCCATTAGTTTGGTTGGGTCTAAGTCTGCTGATTGTGTTATTCATGCTTTGTAGGGTTTGGATAAGTACTTGATTGTCCTCTCGTTTTGTTCCATGAAGGCATGAGTTGCCTTCTCGTTTTTTTCCATGAAGGCCCTCAATTCATTTCCTAGTTCACCCAATTTATGCTTTGAGTAGGATTGTATTTTGCTACAAGTTTCCTTTGTTTTCTTTCCAATGCCCTTTGAGTTCTTTGGCTGAATTGCATAAACTACTCTTCTTGATCCTCAGGTTGGCGGGATCAAGGGTCTAATACCAATTGTAATGTCCTCTTTTGGTAAATTCTTGGTTTTAGGCCTGTAAAACAATAATAATCACTTCAAATTGATATTAGAAATAACAAGTATCAACTTTACGATAATATTCAAATTAATACATAAAATATTACAATATTGAGAGGAATATATCATAGCTAAAACATCATAAAAGTTAGATTGATAGTTCATAGCATCATTAACATTTGAATTCAAAATATCTTAACATCATTAATTATTATTCCAAGGCATATTCCTATAGCTAATCATATTAGAAATTCACTTGAAATTTTTGCAAACCACAATCTCAAGAATAGTTGTCCTTGTATTGTGAGAGCATGGGTGGATTCTTGTCCATCCATCTTGAGGTGGCGTACTTGAGAAGATCCATGAGCCCAAGAGCACTCATTTGCCTCCTAGCCCATGAACATGGAAAGATCTCAGGTCCACTCCATCCCTCAGTCCACCTTGGAGGCACTTTATCTTCCTTGACCAAACCTAGGAGCACTTATTCGCCTCCCAACCCACGAGCATGGCAGGAGCTCCATTCCACCCATCTCGGGGTGGTGTGCTGGATAAGATGTATGAAGACTGCCTTCCTCAACAAGCCTAGGAGCACTGATATGCCTCCTGACCCATGAGGGTTGCATCTCGTGGTGGCATGCTTGATGAAGGAAAGGCCAGTTCTTCACCTCCTGTGATCTCCGAAGGTTGATCAGCCTCCCTATTTGCAAAACACTTCTATAAATTCAAAGTAGATTGCTAAAGGAATCTACTATATTAATTGGTATTCCTAATTTATATTCGCAAACTTCCCAATAATATTCTTGCTGAAAACAATATTTATTTCCAACATATATCTTATGTTTCAATTTCTTATTTTCCTTTTTGCAATCTCATTCCTTCATGTCTCTCCCCAATAATTTATTATCCTTTATATATCTTCCATGGTGGGGAGAGTCACAACTTTTCTTTAATATTTTTATCTTAGAAAGGGATACATCCCTTCATAACCAAGCGCTGCCCTTAAACCCTTTTTAATTATTAATTTTATGCCTTTTTGTGAATCACTGTATAAATCAACCTTTCATCGATCCTTTTTAGAATGGTTGAGATTATTAGAGAAAATATATTTGTAATCAAAAAATTGAAAATAGACAAGTTAGAAAATTAAAATCAGATTTTTTTTATAAAATCAGCAATCAAATTATACATTTATTAATAAAATCAGCAAGTTATTAAAAATCAACATTTTTTTACCTCACATTGGACCACCAACCATCATTAAGATTTTTTTGTTTAATGCTTTTTCCTTTCGTAGTGTTGTAGTAGACCATCTACTCTACTTCGAATTAACCATCATCAATAGTAGAGACTCTTGCACCTCAAGCATCCTCCCTAATAAAATAAAATTATTGGCATACCTTGTTTCCACAAGTTTGAGGAATTCCTTATTTGAAAATGTACTAAAGAGAGCAAGTAAGATGTGATGGTTGCAAATGAATATCTGAATATCTCTAGCTTTTATCACCATCAGTTGCACCCAATCTATCCTCTCTTTCAATGCGTTGTTCAACCATAAACATATGGGGTCCAAAAGATGTGCTTGTAAGCACTCTCCACCATTATACCAGCTAATTTGCACACATGTGCCGAATTAGTGACCACTTGTACATCATTTGAGGCCCCAACCTCCTCTATGGTATCTCTCAAAATATGAAATTGGAATTTTGCATCCTTGCACTTCCCAGAACAATCAAGAGCTCTAAGAAAATAAGACCTAATTGAACATGTGACTGTGATGTTGATAAATACAGCAAAGCAACCCATCTTAATCCAATTTTGTTTCATGTCCTCCATCACCAAACTCACCTTGGAATATTCTTTGTCAAGGACTATAGTGTGTAGTTTATGTTCTCCAAGAGAGTTAATGAGGGACCAACAAAGGCTACATCTTTTAATATTTGTTTGAAGGAGAACATGCTACATGGAATGGGATGGCATGGGCATAGAAAAATTTGGCAACGAAAGACTCCGCCACATCTTGTGCATGCGCATTGAACAAATCTACAACTATGCTTGGCTGCTCACTAGTAATAGTCTTCCGCTTCCCTCTTGTGGAAACATCACCACTAGCACTAGCACTAGCACTACTAACTATAGAGGGCATATGCATAGCTGATTGTGCAGATTGTGTTGGCATTGGCAACCCAGAGTTGATTTTGCCTCCATATGCAATTTATAGCACTCTACCCTCTTATCCTCTTTTATCTCTTTACAGACTTCACCCGTTGTCTTGTATAGCCCAATAGATGACAATACACTTTTGTGTAGCTCCCTCTAAATTCAGTTTCACAAATGTGATAGAACCACACTCTAGTACCCCCCTGTATTTTACTTTTTATCTTTGCCTACGGCTGTCACAAATTGAAGAAGAGGTTTATTGGAATTAAAGGGGGCTTTTGTATGAGTTTTTAGAACTTCAGAAGGGCAATCAAATGGATTTTGTGGCTGCTCCCTTTCACCCATACCACTCCCACACCTTGATGAACCCCCAAGTTGGCTTACTTTTCTTTCTTCCATCTCATCATGCCCACCACTCTTATTACTGCTGCTCATGTTGTTTTGTTTTATGAAACAATATGCAAGTGGAATTTGAAAACCGAAAATAGAAAAAAATTAAAAAATCATACATTTCATCTTTTAAACTTTGAAATTTTTTGAAAAAAAAAACAAAACAAGTGAAAGTTTACTGTACCTCTTTCATTTCTCTTGCTACCTCACTCTTCACCTTTGGTGCTAACCAATGCTGGTTTTTCCAATTGCACCCTCAAACCCTGTTGGTTTGTCTTTCTAACTTGGCTGCAAACTTATTTTGCATGTAAAATGAACATAAGTTTCATACAGAGTCCTCCTTTTGTTCTGTTAGGGCTTAGAAAGGTGTGGGGGCCCACAAATAAACATAAAATTCCTTTTTTTTAAAAACATCTATGCCTTTTTTTGAAGAAAAAGTGACCTACGGCTATGGGGATGGACGGTTGGCCCCGCAGTGTCTCCTTCCCATCTCAACATACCAGAAACATTTTTCGGCAATTTTTTTGGATTGGTGATGGCTAGGAAATGTCCCCAAGCAGTCTCTGCATCCCTGGTGTGGGTATGCTTGAAAAAACCCCGATGACATGTGCCCGTGGAGCATAGTTATCGTTATCACTTTTAATTGTGTTTTCAGTTCTGTATTATATATATGTGTGTGTGTATGTGTGTGTGTGTAACATATATATTTATCAATTGTATTTGTATTGATTTGATATTTAACATTGAATTATCAGTTCTTCTTTTTGCAAATTATGGGTGTCTTAGTATATATAAATATACATCTCTCTCTCTCTCGATATATATATATATATATGTTGTGCAGCTGTACTCAGCCAGGCTGAACCTGTGAGAAAAATCTACCCAAACTGGCAACTTAGGTTTATTTTCTGCTGTAAAATGTTTTCTTACGGAAATTCAGACTACTGAGTTTCTGCTGTAGCATGTTTAAAAAAATCTGTTTTTTATGAGGTTAAGGGCTGATTTATAGTTATGCAATAGTTTGCTTTTGACAACTTCTTACATCAATTTGACCTGTTAAGTATGCAGGATTTTTTTGTCGTCAAATGCTTAGTTGACAGTTCTTTTCACCAATGAATTCTTCTGTATAATTTTTATTTTGTATTTTCAATATGTTTCCATGCCTTAGTATATCATATGTTCCAATCATGATCATGGATATTATGGTGTCTCTGCACCACAGTAGCATGACATTCTTGTGGCAATTATGTGTGTTTCCTGTGTTGAATAACTTATGTTTTTTCTGTTGAATAACTTATGTTTTTTCTAATTGCATTCGGACTTGACCTATTAATTACTGGGTTTGACTGGCATTTTGAGATGTGTGTTCAACAGCATGGCTTATAAGAAGGGCATGTTTAGATTGCATGCTATGCCATTTCTATGACCGTAAGCTGTACATTCTGTTTTTTATTATCAAAATATCATTTGTGCTATAATTAGTTCTTTGAAATACATATTTGTTGTTTGGAGTTGGCCTCTATGGTGTCGTATTAAACGATTCATTGTGGGCATGGTACAGAGGGCAGATAAACGATAGGAAATAATCAATAAAGGCATTGTAGAAAAGATTTAGCTGCGGTTACTCACATGAGTTTGCTTCTTGCTGGTGTTTAAATGAAATTCAAGTTTATCTCGTGCTAGTGTCACTGACCATTATACGAAAGTCTGTGGTGGGGGGTTGGAAAAGGTCACATTGAAAAGGCGCAAAGATTAGATACATTTGAAAATTCTATGGTCCCAAATCCCCAACCCCTTATTATCCTTAGAAATTTTCCAGCAGCCTTTCCTATCTTCACATCAAATTCCAGATTACATAATCAATAGTGTGACTAACTGTGGTTGTCATGTTTTTGAATAAGTAATGTGTTAACTAAATGATCAAACTTTAGTTGGTTGTTGGAATATTTTGGTGTTTTATGTATTTGGAAGTGTACCTGCTTCTAGTTTTAGCAAAAAAATGGTCTTAGTTTAGTTTGGTCTGTTTTAGCTTGTGGGTGTGTTTCTTTCCATTTATTTTTTAGAAGAGAAATCAGAAAGCTTGTTAGCAAGCACTAATATCATGCTGCTGCTTTCATGACAGTAATTCGAAAGAAGAGAGTTGCTTCTTTCCTATTCCACAGGCTGCATCTTGCATTCTTCGGAAAGTCCAGATTTCCAATGCACCTGCGATTTACCTCTCGACTGATGCAGCAGTAAGCGAAACTGATCTTTTACAATCGTTTATGGTGTCAAATGGTCAGACAATTCCACTAGTCAAAAGACCCGCTCATGATGGGAAGATAAAGTGGGATGCACTTCTTTATCGACATCATCTTCATTCTGATGATCAGGTTTGTGTGTTTGTGTTTCTTGTATACATTATCCTATAGCTAGTTGTGCACTACACTGACCAACAAATTTTTTGGGGATGATACTGAAAATATATACTGTTATTTTGTTGTATTTTACTTTAGCTTTAAATTTTTGGTATGTTTCACAAATACTTAATTCTGATCACACTTACATCTTTGTCAGAGTTTCTGCATATTGTCTTGAATCTTGATATCTGTGACTTACTTGGCAATTATCCATTGGTTAAATTTCAAACTTTACACATCTTACCGGATAAAAAATATATCACAAGCAGGACTTTTCTTTTCACAGAAATTTGTTGCTTCTCAAATTTATGCAATGATGTTTTATATGCTTATAGAGCTGCATCTGGTTCTAGGAATTAATAAACCACATGTAAGAAGTCTAAATGTAAAAATGTTCCAGCAGTTTACCAAATAGCTGGAAAGAGTATAGATCATGCTATCAGCTTCCTTCTGAGTATAATCTTTCATTGTCAAGGTACCTTGCAGATCAACAGGAGACATAGTGTCTCTGATAATACATACTAGGCACCAAAACTTTAAAGCAGGCATTCATACAGAGTGCACAATGATTCCATAAAAATATAGGTTTTCAATTAATGCCCCTCCCCCACAACCCCCCAAACTAGCAAACAGGAATATTCAACAAGACTATAAAAAGCCACTGCATTAACAACCCAGAGAATGGGTGTAGCAGGGAAGACCAAAGGTCCAAAACAATGTTCAGCATATAACATCAAGCAAAAACTAGCTAAGACTATAGCCCTAAACAAGAACCCTATACCATGTAATAGAAACACACAACATGTAAGGAACTAGGGTAACTCTGAGAACCTCCAATATGCAATACCAGATCCTGGTGGGGCCATCTCCCAACAATCAAAGGCTGGATGGTACACACCATTGGTAGAGATATTGACCTGTTCCAACATAGACATAACTGGGTCAGTGGCATTCGCAATACCATGAATCTTAATGCGGAATACCTTATTAACTTGGCTCTTCTGACCACACATAATCTGCTCGTCCTCCAGTTTAGGCATGGTATACCCACTTGAGTCTTCTAAAAATGTGTACTGAATCAGTATAACAACAATCTTTTACTTTTCACAACTTAATCAACCACAACAATAATACTTTAAAATTTAATCATCCATAGCAATAACACACATGCAAGATCTGGTAATTAAGAGCAAAGGAAGAACACATGATTTACATGGAAACCCTTGCAGGAGAAAACCATGGCAAAATAATGCTTATATATATATATATATATCTTCTTGGCAGGCTCCAACCTACTTTTCTTACAAACTTCTTTTGTAGGCACCAACCCACTGGATACACCAATCCCCACTTACATAATTGTAGGCACCAACCCATTGGAGACTCCAATCCCCACAACTGAGCACCAACTTGGCAAGAGACACTAATCTCTTCTTTGCTAGGCACCAACTTCCAAATTTTTCAATGGATAATATGTCTTCACAAGATCTAAATGTAGATATGCTTTCCCTCACAAATCTGATCAACATCTATGACTTTGAATGATGTAAATCTTGCCTTCATGAATCAGATCCACACACATACACTTTCCTTCACAAATTGATTCAAATGATGCATACTCTTCTTTCACAAATCTGATCCAATCTATGGCAATGTCTTCCTCAAATTTGATCACGATGATAGTTTCAAATATGCACTTGTCTTTACTCAAATCTGCTCTTATGCACTGTAATGTCCCCTTCTTAGTCCTAGACATTTATGTGATTGTTAGCTATTTTTGAAGACCCATAGGCAACTTTGAAGTGTTTTTATGGTTTACCATATTCTTGGAGGTTTTTCGACATTTTTTTAGGAGATTGTTGCTGGAGTTTGCCATAAGGGTTTTTGGGTTTTTCTAGGTTTTCTGAGATCTTGGTGGACAGTCACTTATATTTTTAGCAGTGTCTATTTTTAGGACTTTCTATTTCAGTAAGTCACAACTGCATCTCAAAATGTGCTTATTTTGAGTTTGTTTTAGCAAGTGCTATTTCTGGCAATGGTCTTGGCAGCAGTTCAGTGTAGAGTTTCCAGTTTTAGTAGTGGTGGCAGTTTCAGTTGTTGAGTCTTGATATTTTTGGCAGTATTCGCATCCACTGTCTTTGGAGTATAGAAAAGGCAAAATATAACTTAAGTGATAAAGTCACTTTTTGACCCCCACTAGTAGGATGATCAACTTAAGTTGTTTTAAAAGGGGGACTATGAGTTTGGACGCCAATTTTGAAGACTTAAGCATTTTAAAAGTTAAATTTATGCATACTCAAAGGTGGACGCCAAAAGTGAAAGGATTAAGTGATTTTAATAAAATATAATATTCTCCAAATGTGGCGTCCCATTTTGAGAGGGAAAAACAATTCAAATTCCTGGGTCTCAAAGGCTATATAATGCCCTCACTTGCTCTCATTTGTTCATACTGATTTTGATATAATGAAGTGTTGCCGAAATGCAGAGTGATCTCCTTGGGCTTTGAGGACGAAATCCCTCCAAGTCAACTTCAGTTTCGAGATTGAGAGATATCTCCTAGCTGAACAGTGTTGTAGCTCCATCTCAGGGGTTTCAGTTGAGCTTCTATTGGTGATGGCTATCTTATTCCTTTCAGTTTTTGCTAGTTTTGATGTCTTCTAGATATATTTTGGTGTGTGTGTGATGGTTTGCAACTTGGAGGCATGTTTGGTGTGTTATATCAGGATTTGACGTTGCTGGTTCGTGCTTAGCTGATCCACCTTTTTGCTCACGTTGAATGAAGAAGTGAATATCATTTTGTGGGTGTTGGCTCATTGTTCTTCTCATGCTTGGGCGCCACTTTGCTCAAGGTTTGGTAATTTTTGATTGAGAAATGGATTGTTAAGAGCTGGTCTACCTACCTAGGAGGTTGTACCACTTGGCTGGTCTTGGGACTCATGCCAGTGCTAATCAGTCTTGTTTGTGGTAGCTTACTACTTTGATTTGGACGCCTAGCATTGTGGGATCATTTGCAAGTGGTTTGGTGAGATTCCGTTGAGTATTGGAGTTATGATTGTTTGAAGGTTGCTGATCGGGGTTTTGTGCTTGCTGTTTGTGCTTATCAGACTGCTGCACCAGTCATATCAGACTTGATACTCCTTTATCTTCTCATGTTTTATGATGTCTAATTTTGTTCCTATGTTGCAAGGATTGTTTACTGATTTAGTGGGCTATCATGTTGACTTGACTTTCTCATAATATCTTGTATTGAACACTCATTGTAACGTTGAATTGGTAGTACCAATCAGCGATTTGATTCTTGTTATTTTGGATACTTACCCCACTGAACAAGTGGTGCTCCTGCTGAATCAATGGTCGAGCTTTACTTTATATTACTTTTTACTCCCGTTGAATAAGTGGTCAAGTTCTTATTTGCTTTCTTGTTATTGCCCGTTGAACAAGCGAAAGTTGGTCGACTTGCTGCCAAGTGCATTTTCCTTTCTTGAATTTCCCGCTGAATAAGTGGATGTTTACTTTCATTCACTTGATTATGATTACTCACCCCACGGAAGAAGTAGTAGCATAGAGGATTTTCAATATTGTAAGCCAACCACCATATGCTCTCACCTTGCCCACATTGGGATCTGGGTGATTAGAAAATGGGAGGTGTTGATTTCCAATTAGCTTGTCTTTCTAGTATTTGCAAGATTCCCTTTTCACTGTATGCTCTCAACTTGCCCACTCCAGGATCTGGGTGATCAAAAAGTGGAGTTGCTTATTTAGTTGCTTATCATTGCATTTTAGCTAACACCAACGGGTGAAACTTGTGGAAAAAATTGGGGTGGTTATTACATGCACTTTCAGATCTACTTTTATATTCCTTCAAAAATCTGCTCTTAAGTTATGCATCAAATAACATTAGCATTCTCTTCATATATTCAGATATAAATCTGAATTACACTTCATATTCTCTGCTGTATCTCTGCTTAAATACTTGACTGATTTTCTTATCTTTCTTTCTTCAAAACTGCCCTCCACATCTCTCTTTTATACCACTATGTGTCCCTTCAGAGGGAGGTGACTCCTCCAAAAGGGGGTTGGCCCAAATATCATTGAATAATACTTATTTATCATTCCCAAGGTGGGCACACCATTGAAGTGGGGTCGGCCCTCTTTCAAATTAATTTTATTTGCAATTTTAAACACTCAGAAATGGGGCGACTCTCTGAGAGGGGTCATCCCAATTTTTCTAAATTTATTTTGCATTTTAAGCTCCTCCAAAGGAGCTGGACATGGGTCGGCCCATGTAGAAAATAAACCATCATTTTGCCTCTCCTCCTTGCTCACGATATCTCGATAATGGTGCCATAAATTTGGCACAAGAATTGCACAATAATTTAGCAATCTCTTGATTTTAGGACTTGTCCTTTGACATCAATGACAACATCTATTTCCTATTTTCCCTTCGACATCAAAGGCAATATTTCCAACATTCCTGCCTATAAGACTTGGATACCCTATACTAAAATAAAAGAAACAGATCTTTAATTAGAATCATAAACAGGGTATGAAATCAGCTTAGCCCTATGAAATAGATCTTCTAATTTATTGTACATTCAAGGCCTAGTTTCTGTTGCCATCCTAAGACCCAGAATGTCTGCCTGGTGGCAGCTTCTAGAGGAAGGTGCATATGAGCAGGAGCAAGCCTGAATCTGAACTGAAGTTTCCCTAGGGAAGATAAGATTAGCAAGCCCATTGAGATAGTCAGAGTTGAATCCCTCTAAGAATACTTTCCATTAAACCTGCCAGGGAAAATGTTGTCCTCTTTGAATTTTCTAGTTATTGGGAGTGGTTGGGGTTTGAGAGGGCAGTGGTGGTAGGGTGTGGAGGAGGGGTTGGAGTGGAGTAGGGGGTTGCAGAGGGATAGAGGATGGAAGGACTACCTTTAGCAGCACAGCTCAGGCTTGGAATGTAAGGGGGAAAATAAATATTAAGAATCTCAAAAATCGCTAAGTAGATCTCATCATGGTATCCATCAAATCTTAAAGAAGTTGAAACGTCTCCAATAGCTCCTAAGTGAAGAAATGTGAAGGGCATTACTCTAACTTCTATGAGAATAAAGAAGGCAGGAAAAAATGGAATAGGACCATAACTCAACCATAAAAACCCTAGGAATCTTAAACTGCCATTTAGAGTCATTTAAGGACACCCTTTATCAGATGTTGCTGCTGGAAATGACAGAAATTCTATTACCGGTGCAAAAATACAAAATAAAAGTAAAAGTTTATATCAGGAATGATTGTATGAGATTATAACATTTGAAGCTTTATTTCAAGGTAGTGCTCAGTTACACAAAGCACTACAGGGAGGACCTTGTATAAATTGTGGAAGTTCTTTTTAAAGGGCCAGCTGTTGTCACTTAGGTCATGGCCATCCAACTGTTTATAACCATTTGTTCACTGTTGTATGCTGAAATTGCTAAATTCTCTGATGTAATGACCCTGCTCAAATCTGACCTCAAAATGCTGATTGGAGGCTTAAGGATTTTCGTCAAACAATTCACATGCAAATTTCCAGCTTGCTGGTCTGAGTTATCAGTCTGATATAAATGCTTGAAGATGATATCAAAGTACTCTAAATGCTTGGAAATCAAAACTACAATGCATAAACTATATCCTAGAT